>JAQNBH010000012.1:8796029-8883529 GCA_028752905.1 Cladorhizidae sp. MBARI D1340-BT2 | reverse complement strand
ACTAATAATAACAACAACAACAATAACAACGATGACAACAACAACAAAACAACAACAACAACAATAATAACAACAACAACGATAACAACAATAACAACAATAACAACAACAATAACAACAACAATAATAACAACAACAACAACAACAACAATAATAATGATAATAATAGTACTACTTCTAGTACTACTACTACTACTACTACTACTACTACTTCTACTACTACTACTACTACCAACAATAACAACAACAATAAACAAACAATTACCACTTGGACAAATCCCCCCCATGCCAAATACCCCCTAGACATTTTACCCACCCCATAAATATTTTCACTTATCACATATAGCATTTTAGGATGAAAGATGGGATTTTATTGCTCTAGCTCTAAACCTTATACATTTTATTTCCCATTTCCCCAATTTTTTAATTTTTTGTTTGGGTGTATATATATGTCCTAGTGGGTAATTGGCACGTGGGGTATTTGTCCAGGTGGTAATTGTCCGCTGTTTTGGGTCTGGGGGGGGGGGGGGGGGGATTTCCTGATAAGCTTTTATACATGAAAATATCAGTGGGTTGGCATTGGATCTCCCACCCAAACACATATTTTGTTGTGTGATAACATTCATGAGTAATATATGATAGATGATCATGACTCTTTCAAGGATAAGCAAGCTTGGCCACATTGCACATTGAGGCCAGATTTGCACAAGTTTGTCATTATTCTTTGCTAGTTTTTATGGCTGCATAACAGATATGTAGCAAACATCTTCCTAATCATTATGGCAGACAACTTTGGCTGAATGCATGACTGAAGTGGTCTGAGAAATGGGTATCTCCATACCAATGCTAAATTGTGAATTATTGCTACTGCACTGACGCCTTACCAGAAAATTCTAAAACCACAAGGACAATTAATACTAGTGACATACCAATTTAGTTTCAACCGCAACCTCAAATTATAGTTTACCTGAACCTTGGAGTCATAAGAAACACTGAGACCAGCTGTTCTCTTCTGAATATTACTGTTTTCCCGTTCTTCAAGTTTTAAATCAGCCTTGAATGAGGGAGCACAATGGAAATATAAACAAATGGCAGACCTGCCAATAACAGTTAAATATACAACAACAACCAAAAAAAATCAATAACCAAAAAATAAAAAGAACAACAAACAAACATAAAGTAGCTATGCCTTAGCCTGTGACAAGATCTGTCTCTGGTCTGCTGAAGGATGAAGGGACTTAGCTACAATTACAAGCAAAATGATTATTAAGAACTGTTTTATATACATTTTATTAACTCACAAGTTTCAAGTAGTTTTCTGAGCTTCTCTGCAGCTTCATAATTTTGAGCAGCCACTATTTTGAAGGTAGCAGCTGCAGAGGATTTTATCTAATTATATGGCTTTTTTTTTTGAATGTATGAGCTTGGCAATCTATCACTACTGAAATGATAATCAAATATGGTGCATTTCTATCTAGATGGGTGGGTCACATGATGAGAGCATTCACTGTTTAAAGCTAGCAGAAAGTACTGCAGCAAACATCGCCAGTGAGGTGGCCAAATTCCATAGAAAGGTGACGACGACGATCCTGTCGCAAGTGACAAAACTGACTATGAAGAAGAATAGATAGAGAAACTATTGTGCACGTTCACCATGTTGAAATAGTAGAGTACTCCCTTGAATAAAATATTCTCTTGAACATGCCTGGCTAGGCAGCTTATGAAATGAATACAATAATCATGCTGGCATCATAAGGATTACTGGATTGCATTGCTCTAGCTATTGCCAAGGCTCTAGCCCTAGCTACTTCCTTGGCCTTTAACCTAGCCATTTCTTGGCCTTAACCTTAGCTGAATATCTAATCTAGTACTGATATGTATAGCATTGATCATCTCATCATGATGATGTAATGCCAGGATTATACCATGGTGGAGCAAATAAATATGGTAATAATAATCTGTATTTTTATATACCATGAATAAATTCATACATTGCTTGCTTTGACAAGTAAGGTAATAGCAAGTTGTCCCAGAGTTTTTAAGTGTGGGTTTCTTAAAATGTACAGTATGGTGGTTGAGAGAGATGAATGTTATGTGCATGTTGAAGGAAATATTTCGGTGTGCTGGGGCTGGTAGAAACATTTTGCAGCATGGATGTAACTCGAGGGGTAGAATAAGATTTGAGGCAAGTATGCAAGTAGTGGAGTAGCGCTGCTGAAGAAGAACATCAGGTCCAGCTACTGACGATTGAAGAAACTGTTTGGGTGTAATGAAAGCAGAGGAGGGCATTAATGTGATTGTTGGTGAGGTGTATGTTAACCTGGAAGAGGTAAATGGTCAGGAATCAGAAGAGTTGTTTGAGGTGATCAAAAATAGTTTGACACATTATCAGGAAGGTTTCTCTTCTAATTGGTGACTTTAATGCCCATAAAAGATTATTGACAGAGAAGTCGCCTAACCGAAATGGTAGGAGGCTTTTCAAACTGGTTTGAGTCTGCAAGTTACATGTCGAGGAATAAGTTATCATAGTGTAGTAGAAGGTGGAGGGGAGAAAGCGGGTCAGTGGTAGAGAATATCTTTCTGTCAAATGGATTAGTTATGGATATGATATGATGGAGGACAGTGGAAAACTTAATCTGGGATCAGATCATAATCTAATATGAGAATAGGTAGATTGGAGGAAAGAACAAGTTCCCCATGTTTTTATGGAAGGTTGATGTTAAGATGGAATGGGAAGAATACCAACAGGTAGTGATCGAGAATTTCAGAGGATAGATGTGGTAGTATATACTAGGGATGGGAAAGGACAGAGAAAGTGTGCAACAAATTTGGGAACTTTGGAGACATTTTGTGCTTTCGGAGGCTGAGTTGGGTATAGGGAAGAAAAAACTAACAGAGAGAACTAAGGGTTAGTGGTCTCGTTAGGTTGAAGTAGCCATCCATGCTCAAAAGTAGCCTCTATGAATATTAGAGAATCTATGAGTGGTAATGAAGGCGGAAGAAAGATTTTACAGCAATAGGAGGAATATAAAAGTGCAAGAAGATGTGTGAGATGTTGATTAGGAAGAGACTGAGAAGTCTACAATAAAGGTCAAGGAGGAACTAGGTGTGAGTAGGTTATTTTGGGAGGACTTGAAGGGAAAAAAGAAGGAATAAGTGTGAGAGCGAAAAATGGGGTAGTAACGGAGAAGAGGATTGGAGGTTTTTGCCAAACATTGGGAAGTATTAGAGGATGTTCCAATTGATAACCTAGAGTCTAAGGCTAGAGAAGTGAACTGGGTTGTGCAGCATGTTGGATTCCAGGAGATGTAAAATATTGTGAAGGGTTTGAAAAGGGGACAGCTCCTGGTCCTGATGGTATAATTAATGAGTCGTTTATGTATGGTGGGAATAGGATGGTGGAAGTCTTGTGTTTTCTAGTTAATTGGTGATTGATTCTATGTATTGGCCAGAAAATTGGAGATGTGGTTATACTGTGCCACAGGAGGTGACTTGTAATTACAGGGTGTTAGCTCTGTGGAGTTGTTTGGCAAAAGTGATGGCAAGAGTTTTGGCAGGTAGAATCTGTAAGTTTGCAGATAAGCACATAGCTACTAACAGAGGGTCAGGGTGAATTTAGTTCAGGGAGAAAATGTGCTGACCAGTTCCTAGTGTTGATGGGTGTGTGTGTGTGACATTATGAGGTCAAAGGGTCGACAGACATTTCTGGCATTTCTATATGTAAGCAAGGAATATGGTACTGTGTTGTTTTGTGCACTTGGCAGCACCAGAAATATGTGGTGTGTCTGTGTTTGTGGAGGCTGGTGGGGCTTCTGCCCCTGTGTACATAGAGTGTTTAATGGAATGTACTCAAGTGGTGAGAGAAGAGGAAATACTTCATCTTTGGCACCTAGGTTCCCATGCTTTATGTCTTTGGCAGTTCTCCCCATCCCAATCCCAAAATGATCTCTCTTTATTCCAATAATTTATTTCTAATAGTCATTTAATTCATGATTTTTCTTCAGCAGTCATTGTTATTTATTTATTTGTATGCAAGGCCAATTATTATAAAAACTCATAATATATACATATGTACATAAGAATTAAGAAATACTGCATGATACTCCCAATACATTTTTAATTTAACTTCAGTAAACTGTGTAATACAGATGACTAATTCAGTAACAGATGACCTTTATGTTATTGTAGAGCCTTTAAAAAAATACCCGAAGATCACAATTACTATCATGCTTCTTGGCTTTTACTGATGTTTTGGGATGCTTTTCTACAGAAAAAGCTGTACAAGTGTATATGCTTACTAGGAATCACTCTAAATTGCTTCAGTGACTCTAGGAAAGGGATACCCGAAAGGATTTTTGCTGTGCTGTAACTAAGCAGCATATGTATAGCAGATTTTAAACTGCAGTTTGATGACTGTTATAAAAATATCTAAAATAAGGGTCGAGTTGGTGCACCTCACCTATCACCTCCAAAATCCAAAGATATGGGCTAAACACTGGTTAAGTATTAAGAAAAAGATCAACTTTTTATCAGCTAATAGTTTATGTTCAATTCCTTTCTCACATAACACAATGAATTTTTCAATAATCAAATTTACTCACACAATAATTTGGCTGGATACCAGCCTTTATCAGCTGAAACAATTGTGTGAGTAAATTGAAAGTCATATCTTTGTCAGTTTTTGTTCAAATTTTAGCATCATATCCAAATCATCCCTACATCTATTTGTTTATAAAATATAGTTTTTATTACATATGTAGAAGTTACCGAGTTCCAAAGACCTAAATATTACCTTTATAATAAAATAGTTGACCAATCTAGCAATAGCATTTTACTACGTGACATTATTTCCTTGAATAAAACCTACAGCGTATTGAGAGGATTTTAAAGGAATAGCTGCATTCTAAATATGACATTGCAGATATTGGCTGTAGGTCAAAATTGTTCATATTACTTACATCGAATATTTGGAAGCAGAGGTTGTTCTTTTGAAGCTGGATAAACTATCACTGATCCCTTCAAACTATGAGAAATGGACGTAACAGACACAAGATTATCATAAAAGAAATATTCCAACAATGAACCTTACCTCAGACAGTAGCCAGATTTTTCTCCAGTGAGGTCTCCCTCGGGTGAGAGGTAGAATAATACAGTATCTCCATAGTGCACTGGAGGGGATTTGTTACCACAACGGCATGGAACAGAACTAGCCATGTTCTGAACAGCTACACCAGCTAGGTAATGTGAAAAACAAGGTTGGTCCACATACTGCACATTGTGATAGGCTAACCAACACAAACTGCGGTACCTGGCTTAAATAAGAGATCAGACCGGGAATCTCCATTCCATCCCATCTCTAATTCAGAGGCTTCATTAGCAAGTAATTAAAAATTGAACTTACCAATGCTTGCTATACACACGTATACTATTACACCGAAATGAAACGAGATCAAAAGAACGGGATTTGATTTGGAAATGCATGGTCAGCTTACAGGGCCACATGAGTCTCAATAACATGAATGGCTTTGGACATTTAGGAAAGGATGCTTTAAAATATTGCACATGTGCAGTGCAAAGTTCAATTCCATGCTGTTTAATTAGTCATGGCTTGTAGTTCAGGAAGTATCATTCTTCAGTCAATTTACCCTCAATTCCTGAACATCCCTCTTAAATGTGGGTATTATTTTCCTGTAAGGCCTTTTAGAAAGACGAAGATTCTCCACTTCTCTGTTCAGAGGGTATGGTATAAACAGTGGAAGTGACTCCACTTCCATGCTGCAGGGGTCAAGCTCATTGTGTTAAGTTTAGATTCATCCAATGAGCTTGTCGCAGGAAGGTGGTACAGAAGTGGTAGGCTTTTTTTAATAGCCATTTGTTGAAATGGCAAGCAGTTTTGACATATTAAGATGTAATATGTACTATTATCTTGGGAGTCAACACAGCCTGAGACTGTGTTCTTCATCTTCTCCATGGTAATTATAAGAAAACATCATTATTGAAGTGGCAGTAAAGTATATTTAAAAGTGTGGCATAATTGGGTGGGGGTGGGGATATTGTAGTTTTGTTGACCAATCAGGTTCAGATTTGCTTCCTACTAGGCTGGCCTATGTTGGTTCTTCCACTTTTTGTTTGGGAAAACATGAGGGCGTACTTTAAATGAAAAGGGGTAATAATATATGAAGTTCAGGTGGTGAGGGGGTTCCAATTAGAGTGTAACCTGTATGAGAATACATGTGAAATGTAGATCATGGACTTGTGTATGCATTTTACACAGGTTTTCTCTACTCTGGTTTTGTAATATCCTCTAAACAACAATCATCATCATCATCAAAAAGGAGGAATGTACCACAGGTAGAAAGATAAGATAAACATATCGGGCTAACTATTTAAAAGTGGACATGAAAGTGAAGAGGTCATTGCCATTGTGCACACAGCTCCCTCTTCTCCACAACCTTGTGCCAGTTATCATAATCCATTTTTTTAAAATACTCTTTCCAAGTAATTCTAGTTTAAATGAGGTTAGCATTATAAGGGGAGGCCATTGCTCTGTGATGTAGTTATTAAGCATAACATGCCTTCATTAAAAAAAATGGCCTGGCACCATCCGAGTAAGGGGAGTGCATGTTGGCTTGACAACCTCAATTTCACATTGAGAGCCAACCCTGGAATGGAGAATTTTGATCTTAATGCAAAATATATTGTATAAATAGAAAAATATGTGTAAAAAAAAATCTAAATCAAATCAGTCTCAGTTGAGACTTCATGAGCTTTTGGCCCCCAATTCCTTGCCTTAATCAAGGACCTAGGGAGAACACTATGCGCAGCATCAGAGGATCCATTGTCATTCTAATTCCTCCTGCAGAGACTCTCTGTGGTGATCCAGAGAGGCACTGCTGCCAGGATGCTGAGGTCACAATGGACCAACCTGATGGACTTCTGGACAATAATATGTTTAATTATATTTAAATAACTTAATTTTATTATTATTATTATTATTATTATTATCATAAATTAATTAATAATTTATGATTAAAATGCAATGTCTACAGACCATGCACATCTCCTGGATAACCAACTAGGCTATACCCCAGTACTAGAATAGTTCTTCTTTGCTCCATTACAGATAGAGAGAGAGTTGAATGACACACAACAACACAAAGATGACTTCAGCCACAGACACTCTTAATTGTATGTGTAATTGCCAAGTCCAGGGTGTCCATCAGCAGTACGCGTTCTTCAGTAGTGAAACCAGTACTTAGAAAACATGGACACTGGCTCACTAACTCTATGCCTCACCCATTAGTCAGTAGGTTTAACATGAAACATGCATCACATTACAATACATAAGAACAGAAACACATCGGATACAGATGCTCTACATTGTGTGGTGTTATTAACAAGTCCGTGGTAGTCATCACAATTACACAACTATGGGACATTGCCTTTACAATTTTGTTCTATGATTCCTTACCCGGCAGGCAGTAGATTTAACATGAATAATGTTACAAAGCACAACAATATCCGGTAGTTGTCAGCAATGGATCCTCTTAATGATTCCTCACTTGTTAGCCTTGGGTTTAATGTGGTCCCTACATGGCAGACCTGCTCCAAATCATTTTTGATAGGTGGATGAGTAGCTTACATTTTCAAAGATGATAGCATATATGTATATGCAGAAGACAGCATAAAATTGCACATAAGAAAGATGCTGGCACACTGCTGGCACATTTGCATTGAAGAAAATTAAACTGATTTATTTCCCCTTAGCTGAGTGGCGTTGGTCCAAGCTAGGGCCAGTACCTTAATTCAGTTTTTTCCCTTTCAAAATGGAATTAATATGCTTTCCAATAAATTACATATAATGTTAGAGCTAAAAAACTGGAATTACAAGCTTTGAGGCATAGCTGGCTCAAAGGAATATTTATGAGATGAAACAACACACTTAGCACAACTTGTAAAAAAATAGCAACAAGAAACCAATTAAAAAACCATGTGCAATATTGCAAAGATCAATTCCATAGTGCTGCCTAATAATTAACCATGTTGGTCATGGGTAGTAGTTGTCCTTTTCAGTCGATTTACCTTCTGTTCCTGAACATCCCTCCAACTGCAGGTGCTGTTGTTCGTAAGAGGTCTTTTAGAAAAGCAAAGACTGTTTACCTATGTTCTCAATACATGTGGTTGAAGCAGTGGAAGTGGCTCTAATTAAATGCTGCAGGGGTAAAACCTATAGTTTAGATTTCTTTCTTAATGAGTTTGTCGCAGGAAGAAATAGCATGTTTGAATAATTTTAGGTAATACACTCTCTATTACTATATAATTACCATTTTCTTACCATTATTAGTTGCTACTTGCTGATAAGGAAAATGTATCTGTAGTTATTGTAGTCCATTGTAGTCCATGGGGCCTGAGGCAGTGTTCTTCCACCAGTGCATGGCCCCTATAAGAGCAATAATTATTGTTATTGTGATGTTGTGGAATGTCTATTTTAAAAGGCATGGCACATTAAATAGTGGCTGGGATAGTTCAGTAGGTGTAGTTTTGTTGGCCATTCAGATCCAGATTAGCTTCTTATGAGCCTTGTCTATATGTTTCTTTGCTATATTCATAGACAAAACATGAGGGGTGTGCTGCAAATGGATGCAAATAGGGGTTGTCATCTAGTTCAAGTGGTGAGTGGGAGGTAATTAGAGTGTAACCTCTGTCAGTACACATGTGAAATGTAGATCATACACTAATAGATTTGTGTATGTATGTGTGTGTGTGTTGTAAGTATACGTTTTCTCTATTGCAGTTTTATAATAGCAACTAAACAATACTTTTTATTTCAAGTAGTACATCAAGAGTGAAAATGGAGGATAAAGTTTGGAACCCCTCCCACCTTTCTTGGAACTGACTTTGCCACATCAAAGATGAGGTAAGATAAGATAAGGTAAACACGTCTGACAAACTATTCAATTGTAGGCATGATAGTGCAGTGATCATTGTCACTGTGCAGACGACTCCCTGTTACCCACAACCCTGAGCCAGTCATCTTAATTCAGTCAAGTGTAAAACTATTATTATATTCTTTCTAATTAATTCCATATAATAGTAGAGTTGATTAAGTACTGAAATTCCAAGCTTTGAGACATAACTGGCCCAATATTAGAAAGAACATCACTTAATACAACTTGTAAAAATGAATAAAAACAACTACAACAAACCAACAAAAATCCCTGTGTAAATATAGCGCATGTGCAGAGATGAATTACATGTGTAAATATAGCACACATGCAAGATGAACTACATGGTGCTGCTTAAATTAACCTTGCTAGTCATGTCTAGTAGTTCAGGCAGATGCCATCCTTCAGTCGAGTAACCTTCGATTCCTGAACATCCTGCCCAAATGTAGTTATTGTTTTACCTGAGTGGTCTTTCTCAGAAAGACAATAATTGTCTACCACTCATTAGAACATCAGTTACAAGTAGTGGAAATGGCTCCACTACATTATTATTATTATCATTGTGACAATTATAACATCATTGTCATTGAATTGTGCAAGAGAAGTAGTAGACTTTATTTAACAGGTGCGGCATATTAGATGGAAGGGATAATATAACAGTTGTCATTTTGTTAGCCATTCAGCTTCAGATTTGGTTCTTACGGCTATGGTCTATATGTTTACTGTTCTGCATACTTAACAAAACATGAGGGGTATTGCAAAACAGTGGGATCTATCTAGTTTAGGTGGTGAGTGGATCAAATTTGAGTGTAAACTGTGAGAGGTCACAACATGTGAAATGTTGATCACGGATTTGTGTGTGCTTTACATATGTTTTCTCCACAGCAGTTTTATAATAGCCACTAAACATCTTCTCCAAACCATATATCAAGAGTGAAAATGGGCGAAGGTTCGAACTCCAGAAATACCCATCCCCATTTTCCTAGATCAACCTTTGCCACATCCGAAATGACCACAGATAGTAAACATAATTATATGGTCAAGTATTCATCAAATTGTTATTTCTTTCTAAGTAATTAGATATAACATGCTATTTCATGCCTAGTTTAGATTATGTTAACATTAAAGTGGAAGCCAATGCTAGGTGCTTGGGTTAGTAGGCATAATGTTTGCTAGAGCGCATGCATGCCTAAAAAAACTGGCCTGACACCAACCAGGTAAGGGGAGTGTATGTCTGCTAGTCATCATCAGTCCATTGCAGCCAATTCTGGGCTGCAGAATTTTGAAATCAAATCAATATATATTATTTAAAAAAATTATAATTAAAATAATAACAATAAATGTTAAACGTAAAAATAAATTGCATGATATCTGCAATTTAAATAATATCGATCATTGAATGAGAAGCAGAGTGTTTGCAGACCATGCATCTACACACAGTGGTGTAAGAAGATGCTTTCATAAAGGGGGGCTCTACTTTAGGTTGAGTGTAAAAGTCAGTAATACGCATAAAGAACTTTTTAAGCAAAGAAAAACATACAACATTTTCCAAAATATTTAATTCGCCTCGAGTTAATAGAAACAAAATCATTCACAATCATAGACAGGTCCAGTCCATCAGTTCTGGAAGTGTGCACATACAACAGAAACAGGTTGTTAAGTATGCAATCACTCATTGAGCTTCTTAAGAAAGTCTTAATTCTCCGAAGAGATGAAAATAACATTTCAGCTGGAGCTGTATTGACTGGGAATGTCAAGTCGATTTTAAGAAGTTTGTAAACCTCACTTAGCATTGCTTTGAAAATATCATTCTTATTCATGGCTTCTGCAATAGTTCTAACATTGGTTACTTTCGCTTACACAACTCGTTTTGATCACGTCACTAAGGAGTGAAAGCGGAGTTTTTAAGCGATCTTGATGATCAACGTCGTTGTTCAAATAACTCTGGAGAACAGGTGGAATTGAGTCTATTACCTCTCCATTTCCAGCCCTGAGAAGAAGCACCTTAATAGTGTGAAGATCTGGCTGGTCAAACCTCTTTTCAACCTCACCAGCTACTAATTCAAGTGTTTCAAAGAATGCATGGCGATATTTTTCTTTTGGATCATCGTACTAGTGGGCAGCTTCTCCTTCATCAAAACTTCTCGGGATCTTTCTACGTCGAGGAAGGCAAGGTTCCTCTGTTAATTAAGTCACTGATATCCTGGCAAACTCCACCGTAAAAAGTGTTGAAATGGCTTTCATTTCGAAGCGACTCTAAATGAGTGATGAGTAATTGAGCACCTCCAACTGCACCTTGAATAGTTATGTCCTTCGCTTGGAAATTTATTGATAGCTGTTTAGAAGCAGAGGACAGTAAGTAGGCAAGCTTCAAGGAGAAAAAGGTACCATTCGTACCAACAATCCACTTGCCTTAGCTGCATACTCATCGTGTCCTTGCTGAATTTGTTCCAAGGCTCTCTCCAAAATTTCGTAGTTACTGATTATACTGTAGATAGATATGTGCCTAATTTTCCATTGGGTAGGACCCAACATTCTTAGAGATGGGTATGCATTCCTACTTCCTTTCTCAAAGCAACAACCTTTTAGGAGAGAATCTGATGAGTTGGATAAGGTTATACATGAAGTCCATAACATTTCGTACCAAATTGCGACATCCTTTAAGCACAGATTTAGATTGTGAGCTAAGCAGTGCACATACAGCTCCTGACTTCCTTCCTTCTTCACCAATGCCTGAACACCATTCCTGATACCATTCATGTTGGTTGCACCATCGAATGCTTGGCCATGACACTGGGAAAGTGGGAGAGAGGATCTTATGAGGATGTCCTTGATTGCCCCAAAAATTGTTGTGTTAGGCAGTTGAATTAGGCCAAATGTGTCTTCATGTACTGTAAAAACTTCATCTACCCAACGAATGGAAAGAGACATTTCCTCATGATGGGATACATCTGTAGCTTCATCAGCCAATATCGAAAACCACAAGGTGTTCTTGATCTCAACAAGGAGTTGCTTTAGCACAGATTGACCTATCAACATGATTAATTCATTAACAATTGTGGGAGAAATGTACTTCTTTCTACGAATCCATGTAGTCATTTCAGGGCAACATTGAGCTTGAAGCAAACTCTGATATAGATTTCCCTCAAATGATTGCAAATCTCCATTGTGTCCACGAAGTGGCAACCCTTGCCGGGAAAGGTACTTTATGCAAGAAAGTAGATTCATCAACATTTTCCTGTGATGCCTTTGACAGATTCAAGCTGAGCACATAGTTGAACATCTATTCCAGTTGCTGCAGATTTGGTTGCTGCTATTTTTAACACAGCCTCTCTGTGCATGACACTAGCCTCATGATTACAAATTTTTTCCAGAGCTTTCTTCAAGTTTGTAAAACCATCATTCACAAATGCAGATTTATAATGCTTTGGGAAGATCAAGATACCTAGAGATTTAGCACTGGGACAAATACTACAATATATTTTAAAGGCTGTAGAACAGACACTTATCCAAGGAAAACTCTTGAACCAACTCGGCTGAATATGTCTTAGATATGATTTCGTGCCACTCTCTTTGCTTTGATGTGCCAGGTCTAAAGCGTGTTGTGGAGTAGATGGATCAGAACAGCATTGGCATTGGCAGCAACTTTCATATGATAACTCCAGGCTATGGCAAGTAGAAGCCTCAGCATTGCCACTTGTATCTGTAGACCTTGCCATACCTATATTGAAGGGAAAAAAATATATGCAGTAAGACCTGCTAGCTAGCAGAAACCTTTGGCTCAGTCAGCAGTAAAGTCTGAGCATAAGCTTACTCTCAGTCTTCACAAATAAATCAATATCTCTAGATCTGAGAAAATACTACCTTGATAGGTAGTATTTTCTCAGGATCTAGAGATATTATCTCATTGACTTAGCTACGCAGCGAACAGCTAAAGCTTCCTATTACCGAGTCTATTCTTATTCTCGTATAAAATAGCTATTGTATAATCACAGATCTGAAAATTCACCTACCGGAAGCTTCCATTCTTCTGGGTGTAAAGTTTAGCATTATCTTCTGAGAGTGTCTGTGATGCATCTTCAGTCCTACTAGTATGGCCACTGAATATAACTCTGTTCTCGCGACGAGGCAATAATATACAGAACCTATTTAATGCACTCCCACTTTACTTAATTTCGTGAGCTGATTCTTGAGAATATAAAGGGGGGCTGCAGCCCCCCCAGCCCCCCTGGTTCCTACGCCACTGACACAGATGCCAGAATAGTTCTGCTTGGCTCCACAGACCGGACGGATGAACAACACACACCACAACATGTCAGCTCTTAATTATATGGTATCACTGCCAAGTCCTGGATGTCTATCGGCAGTGGGGGTTCATCAAAAGCGCAACCAGTACTGTGAAAATACCGACATTGTCTTACCAACTTTATTCAATAACTCACCCATCAGTCAGTGGGTTTATCATGAACATGAAACATGAATCACATTACAATAAACAACAATAAGATGAAGGCGTTCGCCACAGATGCTCTTCATTGTGTAGTTCATTGCCAAGTCCCTGGTATTCATCAGCAGTGACACCACTATGCTTGGGACATTGCCTTCCAAACTTTGTCCAATACTCCATTACATCACCCAGTTGGTTCATGTTTCTACCCAATAGCATGAGGTAGACGTCAGTTACAGATGCTCGTAATGATTTTTCACCCATCAGCCAGTGGGTTTAATTAAACTGTTACCACAAGGTAGCCCAGACATATCACCACATATAAATGTATACATAATCATTACAATCACACACATTCACTTACATTCTGCAGTTTTAAGTGTACCACAATATTCAAAGCAAGTCTATATACCTGCCCACTTATATAAATATACTAGCAAGACAGCCAATGAGAAAAAATCAAGTACACTGCTGGTGCATTTTGTCACTGGAAGATGTCTAGCTGATATTCATACATAATTATATATATATATATTAAAAAAATAAAATTAAAAATATACAAATTATTAATTAAAATAATAATAATAATAATAATACAATAATAAATATATAATATAATACATAAATAAAGAAATGCATGATAATTAAAATATCAAGAAAGAATGATAATAACTGAACGCAGACAATTTATGGTGGTCATGTCTTCAAGTTCAGGCTCTTGAGAGTGACTTCTGGTGGCCCGACAGGTGCATTCCAGTCTCGATTGAAATGCTAACACCTTAGTGCTAGGCTGGTGTGCGATGCCTCATTTACTAGCACTTCCTTGTGTCTTCTGGCCTGTCTAAGATGGTGGCTTCCTCCTATAAAATAGGATGTCCATTATCCCATACATGTTCAGCAATTGCTAGGATTTCTGAATTGTTGGAGTTATGGCCAAAATCCACCTACTTCACGTATCAAGAAAAATACTACCAGCTAGTATGCAATCATACTTTGTCTACTGCGTCCTTTGCAGCTGTGGGAAGTACTACATAAGGAGGAGAAATAAAAGACTCGAGACCAGAGTGAAAGAACATCAAGATCCCTGGAATAAAGAGAAATCTGCAATTGATGACCATTCATGGAATAATGGATATCCTATTTTGTGGAAGCAAGCCGCCATCTTCGACCAGGCCAGAAGATGTTTCTGTATTTATTTTTATTTATTCATAAATTAATATTTTATATTTATTTATTAAAAAATTTTAATTAGTTTTATTATTATCTTTATTTTAGTTTTCCACATCCAGTTCATGTGCAGTATGTGCCGAAGTGTGATTTATAGCACGTGGTGGATAGCTAGCTACTGGTATATAACAAGCTCACAGAAGTCTTAGCATATCATTATTCCTGAAGAAGACTAGAGCATCAAGTAGAAATGTCGAGAGAGTAATTTCAAGTTGATTATTGAAAAGGTTATTATAGCATTAGAATAGCCACTAAACATAATTAAATATATATTTTTTATAGCAAAATTAAAATGTGGGAATGGGGGTTGTTCCAACTCCCTTGGACATCCTTCCCCCACTTTCTTGGAAAGACTTTGTCATTTTCAGAGAGGAAAAAATGAGAGAATATATTTAAAATGGGTATTGTAGTGCAGAGGTCATTCTTCAACCCCTGTGCCAGTTAATTAAATCTGAATAGTTATTAATATGCTTTTCAAGTAGATAATAAAATATAATAGTTAAGCTCAAAACAGAAATCCCAAGCTTTCAAATAGCTTCCCAATAGAACATGAGAAGAATCACCACTTAACACTACCTGTAAAAAAATTAAAAACAACATCTAATAAAAACAAAAACATTGTGTAAATATTGCGCATGTGCAAGATCAATTACATGATTCTGTTTAATTAACCTAGTTGGTCATGGATAGTAGTTCAGGCAGATATCATTCTTCAGTCGATTTACCATCGATTCCTGAATGTTACTCACAACTATGGGTATTTTTTCCCCTTAGAGGCCCTTTAGAAAGACAAAGATTGTCCACCACGCTTTCTGAATGTGTGGTACAAGAAGTGAGAGTGGCTCCTTCAATGCTACAGGGATGAAGCTTATTGTTTGAAGGCATTTCTTAATGAGTTTGTCGCAGGAAGGTAGTGCAGAAGTGACATGTTTGTATAATTTTACTTATTACTAATTCCTTATTTTGTAGCTATTTGTTGATATCAAGCAGTTAATTTTGAGTGAGAGTAAACACAGCCTGAGGCAGTTTTCTTCTCTGTATGGTACCTATAAGAGCAATGATTATTATTATTGTGACAATTATGACATCATTATCATTGAAGTGGACATGACAAGTAATTAGTTTAAAATATGTGAATGTAACATGGGGGTTGAGATAGTATAATGGGTGTGGTTTTATGGATGCACAGGTTAAGCTTTGCTTGCTATGGGCATTGCATATATGTTTGTTCAATATTCTTAGACAAAACATGAGGAGTGTGCTTTATATGGATACAAATGCTGGGATCTATCAAGTACAGGGTTCCAACTAGAGTGTGTGTCAGTATACAAGTGAAATGTAGACCATGCACTCATGTAATTGTGTGTGTGTGTGTGTGCTTTTGTCTGCAGCAGTTTTATAATAGATTGGAACAATAATATTCCCCCCCCCCCCCCCCCCCCCCGTCAAATCAGTATATATCAAGAGTAAAGAGTAAAAAGCATTGCATGGGACCTGGATACCACACCCCTCTTTCCTGGATCAGCCTTTGCGGAGGTAATGAAGCACAGATAAGGTAAACATAACTGGCAACCTATTCAAAAGTTGGCATGATAGTGCAAGTCATTGCCACTGTGCATACAACTTCCTGTTCTACACAACCCTATTCTAGTCATTTTAGTCTAGTTTTTTTAAACAAAATATATATCCATGCAATTACTGTAGTAGTACAGCTGAAAAACAACTTTGTGACATAAATGGCCAATAGAATAATCAAGAGAAAAAACACCACTTTACATTATCTGTAAAAAGTATAACCCAAAAACCATGCGCACATGCGCAGTGCAAAGATCAATTCCATTGCGCTGCTTAATTAGTCATGGCTAATAGTTATGCCGATTTATCTTCGATTCCTAACATCCCATCTGCGGGTATTGTTTTTTCTAAGTAGCATTTTAGAAGGACAAACGTTGTCCACTGCTCCTTCAGTACATGCAGTGAAAACGGCTCCACTCCATTGGTGTAGGAATTGAGCTTTTTCTATTATATGTTTTGAAGTTTAGGATCGTTTTCTAAATGAGTTAGTCACAGGAAGGCAGCACCAAAGTGGCATGTTAGGATAATGTTTAGGTAATTATACTCTATTATAATTTCAATTAACATTTTATTAATTATTTTTATAGGTATTTATGTATTTTGACATAATTATTTAATATTAAGGATCTTGGAAGTCCATGCGCCCAATGATAGTGTTATACCACTCCTGCATGGTACCAATTAAAAAATACTATTATGACAATTACGACATCTTTATCGTTGAAATTTTTAGTAGACTTTGTTTAATTTTTTGGTATATTAGATGGGGATGGGGTGTTATAGGTGTGGTTTTATAGGTGTGGTTTTGTTTACTGTTCTGGTTCAGATTTGGCCTAGCCTATATTTCTATTCTTCTACATTCTTAGATGAAACAGGAGGGTGTGCTTTAAATGGATGCAAGCAGGGTGATCCAGTTCAGGTGGTGCGGGAGAGGTCTAATTGGAGTGTAAACTGGGTATGCACACACAACATGTAAAATGTAGATCATGCACTCATGGATTTGTGTGTGTGCGTTACATAGAGTTTTTCTACTGTGCTTTTTAATAGGCAATAAATATATATTTTTGATCAAGAGTGAAAATATTAGAAAGGAGAAAGTCTGACCCCCATGGACACCCTTCCTCTGGATCAGCATTTGCCATATCAGAGCGGAGCTAACAAGAGAAGATATTAAAAAATGGGAATTTTAATGCAGTGGTTATTGCCCTGTGTGCACACATCCATTCTCCAGTGATCTGAATCTGAATGGAAAAACATTATTAATAAGCTTTCCACGTAATCACATAATTATAATAGTAAAGCTGAAAAACAGAAATCCCAGACTTTTGTATATAGCTCTGCTGCCAAAAAGAATATGAGAAGAATCACTACTAACACTACCTGTAGAAAGATAAAAATAAAAACAAAAACACTGTGTAAAGTATTATGCATGTGTAATGCAAAGAATCATTCCACGGTTTTGCTTAATTAACCTTGTTGGTCATGGCTAGTAGTTCAGACATGTCGTTCCTTGGTCGATTTACCTTTGAATCCTGAATGTCACTCACAACTGTGGATATTGTTTTTCCTGACAGACCTTTTAGAAAGACAAAGATTGCCCACCACTCTTTACTGAGAGTGTGATAGAAGTGGGAGTGGCTCTAAGGGATGTAAAGCTTATTGTATGACATTTAGAATCATTTCTTAATGGGTTTGTCACAGGAACATAGCACAGAATAGGCGTATTTGTAAGATGTTAAGATAATAATTACCGTTTTCCTATTTTTATTCAGTAGTTAGCTGTTTTGGATTAGCTAGTTGTTATCATTGAAGTGGACATGACCAGTAGCTAGTAAACTTCATTTAAAAGATGCAGCTTTTTACATGGTGGTTGAGATAGTATAATGGGCATGGTTTTGTTGGATGTACAGGTTCAGATTTGCTTCCTATGGGCATTGCATAATTATATGTTTGTTCAAGAGGAGTATGCTTTATATGGATATAAGCAGGGGTAATCTATCCAGTTCAGGTGGTGAGGAGTAACAATTGGAGTATAACGTGTGTGAGCACACTTGTGAAATGTGTGTGAGCACACTTGTGAAATGTGGATCCGCACTCATGGGTTTGTGTACCTATGTGTGCTTGATAAAGGTTTTCTCTACAACAGTTTTATAATAGCCTAGGAACAATACCATTTCGCCCCTACAAATGTAACTAGCATAGCTATCAAGAGAAGAAAGCGGAGTGAGGTTCATACTACCTGGATATCTCTCTCCCCCTTTCCTGGATCAGCATTTGACACAACAAAGAAGAGCTAACGAAGCACAGATAGTATGATAGGTAAACCTATGTGGCAAACTATCTAAAAGTGGGCATGGTAGTGCAGAAATCATTAGCACTGGGCACACATCTCCCTGTTCTGCTCAACCTGTCCCAGAAATTTTAAGCGGTGACAGTTGCGTTTTAGGGGGGAGGACTACACCATATTTTTATTTTTATTTTTTTAAACTTGTGGTTACCATTTTATAGCTCCATAGATTCTGTACACTTCATTGTATGGACTTGATATGAAGCTCAAAAGATAGGTCTCTCTGTATGCTCTCCTTCTAATCCTAAAATATTTTTCATAGGTAAAACTATTGCCAAGTTACTGGATCTACAAGTGGAGGTAAATCTCAAAAATCTGAATGCCTGATTTTGCCGCATAAATATATCCATATTGCCAGAGTTGAAATTAGCATCAGTAGCTAGAGGAAGCCCTACTCTATTCCATAAGTGTTTTTATTAGGATGTAAATACATGGTCAAGCGTGCGGTGGTAAAATTGAAAAAAAATTTGTCAAAATTCCATAACATTAATTTTCCACAGTGCTTGTGCACGTACTTACGTTTTAACGCCTAATGAAAATGCTCATTGTATCAAGTAGGGCTTCCCCTAGCCACTGGTGCTAATTTCAACTCTCTAGCATTGGTAATCTCGAGATATTTATGCGGCAAAATCAGGCATTCAGGTTTTGAGGTTCCCTCCACTTTAGCTCCAGTGACTTGGCTATAGTTACACATACGAAAATATTTTCAAAAGAGATCACACAGAGAGACCTACCTTTTGAGCTAATATCAAGTCCATACCATGAAGTTTACAGAATCTATGGAGCTATAAAGTGATAACCACACCAAAAAATATTAAAAAATGCAATCCCGCCCACCCCTCCTTAAACCAGTTCTTTTAAAGTGAAATAGAAAATTATATCATTAATCTATGTAGTAGTAGAGGTGGCAAAGAGAAATTCCAAGCTTTGAGACATAGCTGGCCCAATAGAGACAAAAAACATCACTTAATATTCTAGCTCAACAATATAAAAAACCCAAAACCTGGTCTAGATATTGTGCATGCACAGTGCAAAGATCAATTCCATAGTGCTGCTTAATTAACCGTATTGGTCATGTCTAGTAGTTCAGGCAGATGTCATTCTTCAGTCGAGTAACCTTCGATTCCTTAACATCCTGCCCAAATGTAGGTATTGTTTTTACAGAGAGGCCTTTTAGAAAGACAAAGATTGTCCACTGCTCTTTTCAGTACAAGCAGTGGATGTGGCCCACTCCAACTGCTGTAGAAATCAAGCTTATTGTTTTATATGTTTGAAGTTTAGAATCAATTCCTAATGAGTTTGTTTCATGATGTTGGCACTGAAGTGGCATGTACGTAAATACACTCTATTATTATTTTAATTAGTATTTTCTTGTTTTTATTATTATTTTTAGTAGATATGTGTTGATTTTTTAAACTTAATAGGGTGTAATTTGAAGCTAGTATTAATAATGAAGGCTCTTGCAATCTACAAGGCCTAAGGCAGTGTTCTTCTACCCCTGGGTATAGCACGTTCAAGAATTACATAATTATTATTCTGACAATTATGGCATCATTGTCATTGAAGTGGACATAATAAGTAGCTGGCTAGTAGACTATTTAAAAGTGTGGCATATTAGATAGATGGTTACGATAGTATAAAGGCTTTAGTTTTGTTGGCTACTCTGGCTAGATTTGCTTTGTACGGGCCTGACCTATATTTTTATTCTTCTACATTATTAGACAAAAAAGATGATGTGCTTTAAATGGATGCAAGATGGGGTGATCTAACTAATTGAGGTTGCGATGGAGGTCCAATTAGAGAAAAACTAACCTGTCTGACCACACCACCCAGATCATGCATGCATGGATTTGTGTGTGTTTTAAATAAAAAAATTTCCCACTGCTGTTTTATAACAGCCTTTAAACATCTTTCAATCTGTATATCAAAAGTGAAAATGGGGGGAAAGGTTCATATTTGCTGGGTATCCTTCCTCCTCTTTCCAGTATCAGCCTTTGATACATCAAAGAGGATGTAATGAACCACAAATAATAATATAAAGTAAACATGTGAATTCTGACAGGCGCCATGGGGCAAATAGAATGGTATATCCTGTGCCTCATCTGGGCATGCACAGGAGCTGCAATTCATGCAAAAGGTAGTAGAACAAACCATTAGTTGGTCATGCCACAAGTTATCTTACTTCCTTCATTGAAGTTCGCACAGGAAACCTTTTCACTGTTTCCACCTACTCCAGTTTCGGTTGGGTTCAATTCTCTAACTTGATCCTAGCTACTTTCGTTCTAGAAAATCAACACTTTCCTGGATGTAATAAAAGGACAATCCTCTTAAGTTGAGTGAATAACTTCTTGAGGTGTTCCAGATATTGTTCCCATGATTCCAAATACAAAAATAGTATACACTCCACAAAATGGGTCCACACCACCAAGACCAGCGTGGGACTTTTGTATTAATCTCTGAAAGGTTGCTGGTGGATTGCAGAGATTATCTAAAACTCATAGAGGCCATTCATTGAAACAAATGCTATCTTGGGTTGTGCTTCCTCAGTCAACTGTATTGGCATCAAGCATAGAAAATGCATTTCTACCAGAAGGTTGATCTAATAGATCATCAATTATTGGCAGGAGGAGCAGCACATCCTTCTACTTGATTGTTTATAATGATCTGTAGCCATTGCAAATTCTAATACTGCATCTTCTATCTTCACTAGGGTGGCTAAACTACCCCATAGATTGTTAGACCCCTGAATCAACTCCTCATATAATAATTATTTTAACTGCCTGGTAAGTTCGGACCTCTGTGGAAAAACAGCTTTGTGAAACCTCCAGTTCAGATTTCCAGAAATTTATTATGCATATTGATGCCTGCAAGGAGGGTCTTGGAATGGAAGCAGGATGATGGACATTTTGAACTGATTGCATACCTTGAACAAACACGGAAAGACCTAAGACATCCCAGACCCTGGAGGCATTGGTAGTTGTGTGGGCGGGCTTCCAAGCACATTTATGCTTACTTGTTTGGTCACCTCTGTATAATGTATAATGATCACTCCTGCTTAATTAACTGTAGGGATTTCCACACCCTCTGTCAAATTGGGTCAATAGAGTCAAGTTTTGGCAGGGCTAGATGTAGACACCAGATAAAGGCCAGGCCAACATAATGACAATTTTGACTCACGTTCAAGATCGTCTGTTGGTATTGTTCATGAAGATGACGACCAGAGGTTGTTGTAGTAACTGTTTATGAATCCTCGCAATGAGTCAGTTGAAGGAGTAGAGATGGCGTTACCTGAAGTGAAGGTATTGCATGGTGAAGATGAGACGATTTGTGGGATGTTTAATTTAGTTGGGGAAGGAATTTTGAATGATGATGAAAAATGAAACAAGAATTCGATATTGGAATTAGAAGGTTTATGAGTGCTATGGTATGTAGACAGATCTAAAGGCAGTCGGCTGAGGTTGGTAGTCAAAAATGCTTGCATTCCCAGTTATTAGAAGAGGTTCATCTATGGCCATAATCAGGATACTTTTCAATGAAATGTTTATTTAAAAAAACTAGCTATGAGATACTGGTGGAGAGGTATGTACACTACAATTTAAAACTACTGCAAAGGTTGCTTGACTTATGCATCATATCATGGAAGTGAAAAGAGAAACAGACAATCAAGCTAGGTGAACCTTTTGAAAGGGTAGGAGTCAACATTTTCTATAATGGATGGCAATAGGTACATCGTAGTTGACATTTCTTGACCAAATGAGTAAGCCAATTGCAAGGTTATTAGTTGATAATGTGATTTGTTGTCACAGGGTTCCCAGAGAACTGCTCTATGATCGAGGAGCTAGTTTTCTCTCTGGATTGATGCAAAGTGTCTGCTCTATCACTGGCAATGAATAAAGTGAATACCACATCCAGCCAATCCCAGACCGATGGGCTGGTAGGGAACTTTAACAAGACTGCGAGTCGTGCTAACTAAGCATTGATGAATAGGAAAGAACTGGGATGTCCAATTGCAACAGTTGCTCTTCACATTTCTAACTTAACAACATCCCTCAACTGAAGAGTCACATTTTATTTGTTGTAAGGTAAAGATGTAAGATTCCCTGCTGTAACCATGTTGCAGATGCTTCTAAGTAGTCCATTCGTAGTTCACAAGCACTACGGCAAGAAATTTACAGGGGGATGGTGAGTGTATGGCAGATTACAAGTACTTCCATCGATTATCCTCACCAACAGCATAAATATTATTATAAAAAATTCAGAAAATAGTGGGTCAACCATTCATGGTTGTTGGTCGGGTTATGGTCACCAATTAACCATTTGTGCAATTCCAAAACTACATGTAGTTTATTTCTCGAGTGCTGTTTTGAGTTTATGACCATTTTATATCAGATAAACAATAAGTAGTATATTATATAAGCTCTATAGAAATTTATGTAGCTTAACTGGGAATTCTTCCCAGATATTTGTTGTCACCCAAGTTATAGATCTTTGATTATATATAAGTGCTTGCCACATTAACTTTCCAATTTGACTTCTCTTGCAGCGAACATTGATTACTGCAGTTCTGCTTTACAGATTTTACTTAACAATTTGGTATGTATGTTGTTATAGTTGTCCTCTATCAGGGGGGACAATTCGTTACCATAGCAACCTAACAAATTAAAAATGGCCATCTTTGTCAACATCAGTGTAAAATCATCAAAAAAATCTATTATAATTCAGTAGTAGTGCTAATGACCATTTCAATAGGATAAATATGATCACCTAATAATGTCAATAAAATCTGTAAGACACTTTTTTATTTTCGCTCCATCAAATCATATATTTTTCAAATACCTATTACGGATTATGACATAAAAGAAAGAGATCACTAAAATCACTAAAATGACTAAAAATAATTGGAGAGAAAAAAGTATACAGAAGTTATTACATAAACTGTTCACAGGTGTATATTATTATATATAATATAGTAAACTTCATGTATTGTCTCAAAAAAAAATTCTGCGATGTGATTTATATTTTTTTACTGCCAGTTCAACCATTTTTCCAGCAGTGTGTCCTTCCTTATAAGCCCTCTCATAATCACGAGACTTACGAAAGTATTTTCCACAGTCACAGAGTCGAGAGCTGTTGGAATGATGTTCCTAGGCCCTGTTAAGGTGAAGTTCATGTACATCCGTGTGTGATGCTTGGCTTGGCCCCAAACTCGCTCAATGGGGTTCATCTGACAATGGAATTTGGGAATAAAGTGAACATGATGACCTCGGCCAACGAGAAAGTTCTCAATAATCGTCTTCTCTGTCTTCAAGTCTTCGTCGTTCAAAAAAATTATCCTCGTGTCGGGACCTAACAATGTTTGAATATTGATCCCCACGTTCCTCCAAGACCTGTTTCATCCCTTTAGGAATTCTGTTGGCATTGACCATCTTCTGAATATCGCCTGCCCATACAGTATCCCTTATAACAGCTTGAGCAACATTCATATTGTTAACATTAAGAGCATCTGGTGCTAAGGCTTTGTGGCAACTGCTCTGATCAAAGACCCACACAATTGTGTGCATTGCAGGAGGATATTTCTGCTCGGCTATCTTTGCAGCTCTGTTAATCTGAGACATAAACTTTTCAGCAGTCCAATATCCAGCCCTCGCTGCACCATACTCGAAAAGTTCTCTTGCCTCCTCCGGAAAAAACCGATCACATGATCTCGCAACTGTGAGTTCTTCAGGTGAGAGACGCAGGTAACTGTTGTGCTCATCAATCAAATCACTAACCATTATGCCACTGCCTTACATTTTAGGGAGTATTGCTGGCTTATCGGCAGAATCCCCCACATCTACGTCTGTGCTTCATTCACATTGAAGATGGACTCTTCATGATAAATCATGACGAGTTTCTTGTCATCCTTCTCTGATAGTGTTGATGGAGCTGGAGGATCTTCATCACAACAGAGTGGTGTAGGCTGGTGGTTACTCCTGTATTCCTCTAGTTCTTTCAAATACTCCCCACATACTTCACCACATCTTCATGCTCTTGACCATCAATGTAGACCCCTTCTTATGTGACATAGGCTTAAGGAGGGATAGTTGCATTTTTTGGGGGAGAGTGACCCACATGTATTTTTTTAAAATTTAGTTTTCTTGTGGTTACCACTTTATAACTCCATAGATTCTGTAAACTTCATGGTATGGACTTGATATATAGCTCAAAAGATAGGTCTCTCTTTGTGCTCTCTGTGATGATACTAAAATATTTATATAACTATAGCCAAGTTACTTAGAAACTAAGAAATTAGCACCAGTGGCTTGATGAATCTCTACTCTATTCAATGAGTGTTTTCATTAGGCGTTAAAATGTAAGTAGGTGGTCAAGTGCGCGGGTGGAAAATGAATTTCGTTAATAATCCATAAAACACATTTTCCACCCAGACGCTTGACCACGTACTTACGTTTTAACGCCTAATTAAAACACTCATTAAATAGAGTAGGGCTTCCTAATTTCAGCACTTTGCAATCTGGAGATATTTATGCGGCCAATTCAGCTTTCAGCTATAGTTACAGAACTAAAGTGGAGGGAACTTCAAAACTTGAATGCCTGAATTGGCCGCATAAATATCTCCAGATTGCAAACTGCTAAAGTGCTAAAGATTTGAAATTAGCACCAGTGGCTACTCTATTCAATGAGTGTTTTCATTAGGCGCTAAAACGTAAGTACTTGGTGCATAGAGCAGTACAGACAGCATTTTATGCTGCTCTCGAGTTAGAGTTAGCATAAAATCATCTAAAGCATCTTGAGGATCAGAGTATTCATCATCTTGTTTATCTCCATCAGGATCCTCCTCCAGGACCATCTCTTCATGCTCTTCATCAACATCATGCACTCCCACAACCTGGTTGAAGCTTCTGCTGGACTTATAGGCATATGAACTTCAGGATCTACCGTTGAAGACTCTGTAAGTTGCTCGCCTGTGTCGATTGTTGTCATCTAGCTGTTCCGGTTGTTTCGTGCGCTTGGCTTTTCTCTTTAGTTCAACTTTAGATAAGTCTTCTCCCACCTATCGCTAGGTGTAGGACGGTCGCTCATCGTAGCTAGGACGCTAAAACTCAGCTAGACGGACGGTTTCCAAAGAAATTTGGCTTATGGGCTTCTTTTACGCAAACTAAAATAATGTCGCAATGGTCACATGTGCCGTAGCATAATAATAGAATCATTTCCCCCCCATTTTGCTATAGTGCCATAAAAAGCACGCAGTTTGGCATACTTTTTAAAAAATTGACTGGATAATGAGAGAGTTACGAGATCTTTTTTTAATTAGAAAGTTATCATGGCAGCATTCCATAAAACCATAGAATTAGTGAAGTGAATTGTATTGTACAAATTAATTTTTTAATATATATTTTTTATAAGATACCGGTTCAATATGGAGGAGGCCTTAATTTTTATTTTTTAAATATCAAAAATAGTTTCAGTGTGTAAGGAAATTTACCAAAATTACTTCCGCTTTGAAGAAAGAAAAAAAATGCGAATGATAAAAAACAAAAAATATAAGAGGAAACATCTACAGAGATTTTATATGCACATGTGCAGATGGTGACCTCAAGTTTCCTCGATGATGCTGATAGTTACACATGACAACATGCTCCAGATCCTGGTGTGGAGATTTAACTCAAGTGTATTTCTTGTCTGCTATTCTCCATCCCACTTCAATTGGGATCTTGTTTCAAGGCGGACTGTAATGGCTGACATAATGTAGTATTTCTCTTATAAATAATCTGAGTCCTGTTCCAGCGACTTATAACCGACAGTTTGTGTTGCTCCAGATCCAGCAGTACACTTTCTGTCTAACTCTTAATGTGCTGTGATAGGGTGATCCTGTTGTCTTTGACTATGGACTAAAACAAGTTCTTGTCTGTGTGAGAGAGGTTGTAAAAGAGATTGACAGATTCCAAAGTGGGTTGACTGTCTTCTTCCCTGGCTGGTTCTGGTAATGTCTCTTGTCTGGTATTGGCTTAGAGTTGGGATTCCTTTGCAAAATGGCCAAATTGGTTGCAGTGAAGACATCTAGGTCTCATCCACCTTGATCGAACTTTGGCAGTGGCTTCCATGTTGGTTTGCCGTTGTCCTTGTGATAAGTCGTCCTCAGTTTGATATGAATTGCGCTCATCTCTGGGATTCATCTGGATTCCTCTTCTCGATGATGATGCCTCCCCAACATTTTCTGAGGTTGGTACAATTCATCTGATACTTTGTACAACCTTCATCAGATTTCTGCAAAGCCGTCAGCCATTTCTAATGCTTCGGTTAATGACCTTCACTTCTTGTCTCGAACTGCAGTAGACATCTGTCATGGCATCAACTTATAAATTGCATCCCAAGTGATAAGTTGATTGACTTCTCTCAATGTAGTGCATGTTTCTGTCCACTTCAACTTGAGGTGGGCCGCTTCCCACATGTCATCCATGACTTCAGACTTCCCTTAAGATTGTCCATCTTCGAAGAGTATGCCTCCTGAGTGACTCTTCACTGCATCATAGGGGTCAAAATCAGGGTCAGGTGGTTTATTCACTGTTCTTTGAGCACATGATTGCTGGACATGTGTGTCGCAAAGTCTAGACGTCAAAGGGTCCTCTCAGCAGGTAGGCTTGAAAATGCTGTAGCACTGCCACAATTGCAAAGTATTCTTTCTCGATTGAGGAATAGCGGGTCTCTCTAAGCAAAAGTTTTGAGGAGAAGTACGCAACAGGCTTCTCCACATCACTTTCCATTCGTTGACTCAACACAGCCCCTATTACTGTGTCTGATGTGTCAGTTTGGAGTACAAACGTTCTGTCATATTCTGGACTTGTGAGGACTGGCTGGCTAGACAGGGCAGCCTTGAGTTGTTTAAAGTCCCCGTCGTACTCTGGGGACTACTCGACAGTGGTTGGTCCTGCTGACCTGGTCAGATAGGACAGACATGCGGCAATTGAGCTGAAATTTGGCACAAATCATCGGTAGTAGCTAGCAAGCCCAATAATGGTTCGGATGCTCTTCTTGGTGCGGGACTGTCAGAATTCCGGAACAGCCTTGATTTTTGCTTGGTTGGGTCTCACACATCAATGGACCACAACATGCCTCAAAAACTGACATGACTCCATCACGATCTGGCACTAGAAGTAGCTTAACAGTTTTCAAGGAGTCTCAGCTTTGTCTGTGACGATCATTTTCACAATCTGATGACATCAATAATTTAAAATCGGGCTATAGGCTTGCAGATATGGACAATACTTAGAGCAATAATTGATGTTTTTACTGCATTTCGTTTGCCACATAATGCCTAGCATTCATTCTATATATATATATATAGTAGATCATCGCATGAAGAGCTCTTGAAGCTGGGGAAATCTCTAATCCGTCTGCTTAGTTAAAGTGAAAGCAGCAACGCACCTGAATATGGCCTCTAGGTAGCTATATCGCTAGCGAAGTGTTGGCGGTGCTTTTGGACGATGATTTCGGGCTGTCAGGTGGTGAACTGGGCGATGAAAAAGGAGAACATGTTTCTGCTTGCTTGTGTGAGTCTAGTTTGAGCCGTGCTGAGGTCGAGACACTGACCTGAGAAATAGAATTAGCGTGAGTGATGATTCGCTCTGGCATTACCGGCTCCAGTACAGAGAGAGAAAGAATGAGAGAACAATGAGACTTTTCAAGGTAAACCTAAACTATCTAAACAATGAATATAATCATTATCTGGAACTTAGCAGAAGAGAGTTAATTAAGAGCAAAACATCATTCTTTGTTGGGTATTCTTTGTTGGGTAACTGGAAGTTGTATGTATTTACTGTGTGCGTGTTTGTTTGTTTGTGTGGTGTGTGTGTATGTATGTTTGTATGCCTGTGTCTGTTTAGCAGGCTATCCAGTCAGAGTACTAATATCAGTCAGTTCTCTGGTATGTCAGGTCTCCCAGCCATGCAAACCTCTGAGCAAACTGTGGATAGCATCCCCATTGAGCATTTTTTCTAAAAGGGCAGATAGCTGAGTTCAGCTTGTACATAGGTGTTGATAATGATATTCATATTCATGTAATCATTGTGTGGTTTGCTGCTAGGCAACCTTTTTCAAGGTTCATGTTCCGCTTTCATTATCATTCTGAAAATAATTATATGGTTGCTACAGAGTTTAGTGACTACAGCTGAGCTATATACAATCATATAAGCTTCTGGAAAATCACTTGTAAAAGACTGATAGGTTAGTGAAGCATGGTATTTGTTCCATACTGGTGATGGGGGGGGGGGGGGGGGGGACATGTCTATACCTTGACACTCCCACACTCCCACCCCACCTTGGTTGGGCTTCACCTTGGTTGGGCTATGTGATATCTAGGGAGAGACTAATTACTGCTCATATTTTTAGGAATACAAATGCTTTTTCTTATTTTTGTTCTCTTTTCTTTGTCCTGGGTCTCGTGATCAACATGTGCTAAGAATGACTTCCCCATATGCACACCGATCACGTCACACTCTTTTCATGTGTTCTCCTTGGAATCACAGTTAAGCTCGCTCTTAACTAAGCATTTTTGTGGCTGTACCTGGCATCTAATTTTATATAGGTTGGCACACCAGTAGTGATGATGTGTGCACTGCCACATGAGGTATTGTGTTTTGGTTTCTTCCTCATGGCATAATCCTAAGAGTATATCATCATGTTGACATCATCACTACCAGTACTTGATTAGGGCTTCAAAGGATAAAGCAAAGACAATAACTAGAGTTAAGAGCCACAGCATTAACTAGTGCTATGACAATGGTAATGAGCAATGTTTTATTCCTTGGCTGTGAGGAACCAATTGGTGTCACCATATCTCGTCACCCTCTCTTGGTTTACACAGTTAGCTCATCAAGTTTAGTTATACTGCTTCTGGATTAATAACAGTTGTTGTGTGGCCATAGGCAGACACCTGAGAAACACTTCAATGAGCTCTGTGTAGAAACCTTAAAACTGGTATCCTGTGGGAGGGTAGCTAGCTGCACTTTGATACCCAAGCAACTGTAGTTACTAAGTGGCTTCTGAAGTATGTATCATCACTCATGAGTCTGAAGTGAGAACAACAGCAGCCACCACTGTACTGTCTTATAATGTGTAGTGGTTGGCTCAACCTATGAGGGTATTTATCAAATGGTACTATTTTCGAATTATTAGGAAAACATTCATTGTGTACAAAGAATACTAAAACTAACGAGTAACCCTCTTGGTGATTGGTTAAGAGTGGATGCATCAGACGAAGCTATAGATATTATCGAGTTGAACATCGAGTGGAAGGCCTTCCTAGCCCCTGTGGGCCACTAGCAGAATCTGTTCACTTCTTTCATTCCAGAACAACAGCAGAAATTATGCCTTGAATCAGAAGCAAATCATCACTACTCTGAGGAACTGGATATCCAAATACCCATTAGGTAGGTGTGTGCAGTGGTTCGATTTTTTTATGAAGCTCATTTGGCTTTTATATGAATATTACAACCTTCAAACTTTCTCTTTATAAATAACTGCCTGATTAAAGAAAGGTGGTACTTCTTGTTGATAAATTCCCATTAACAAAATTCTCTAGAGGCCAAGATATTTATGTCTCTATAATTGCACATGTCCTATGAAGAGGTTCTAGTAACCACTGAGGGCTTGTATATATTATTGAAGGAAGTCCTCCCCTCCAATTCTATGATCCTGCATTGTAGGAGACATGAATTTCGAGGCAGCTGAGGTTACTTATAGATTTATAGATACTGGTTTATGATGGTATGGCTAACTTCTCCATAGCTCTGTTTTCATGGTGGCAACCCTGCTTGTATTTTCCCATGGGTAATTTTCTTCCATGTCGCTCAGTCTTGTAGAGCTTTGGTCCTTAGATACTTTATAAGGTAATAGATTTGTGGTGTAGCCATTTCCTCCTTCCCTTAACTTGCTAATAGTTTTAGTGCACTTACTCTATAATTAAAATATCTCCATGTCTGGATTCTAGAAACCCTATTTAAAAAGAAAAAGGCTCATACTCGCTGCTAATGATGGAACAGAATGGGAATAAGAACAATTATTATACAAAGGCATATCTTCATTAAAATGGCATATTGGTACATGTAGTCATAATTTTGAGTTTAAAGCTATGTAGCAAGCATAGTATTAATGAGCTAATAAAAAACATCATGCAATGATGATCCTGTATACCAGAACACTTCAACAGGGCCACAAAATTTCCATAACCCCCCATTATCACCAAGTTACAAACAAATGATTTTTTATTCCTATCCCAGTTTCAAAGACAAGTAGAAGATTAGTTCAGAAGCAGTGCAACCTTTCAATAGAACGCTTGTATGCAGAAATAAAAATGAAAGCTGATTGGTCAAAGGAGTAGGTTTATCCCAGTTTTTCCACAAGCTTCCTTAACAGGATTGTGTTGAGCTTACCATCTATGTACTATTGAAAGCACTTTCTGGTAAGTGCTTTTAGCTCTGGATTATTGATGTAATTCTACCTCATTTCAGATGTTACCTGCTAAAGATGCATTACTGATTGCTTGTTATCTCACTGTTTCTCACGTAATAGCTGCTCCTGAGAAGTAAAACTGCCACAGTTATTGGATGAACATTGCACAAGATTGAGGTAGTTTTAAGCAGGTTGATAATAGCTCTAAGGGTAAACTTGAGATAAAAGAATGTTTCACTAAAGGTGCTCGCCGTGTAATAAATCCAATGTCAGTGCTCATCCACCCTTGTCTCGTTAGAACCCCTCATTTTGCCCAACTTGGTATGCCACATGTTTCATATCCTGTTAGTAATATAGATTAGGCCAAGTTATATATACGTTTTTAAACACACGCTACGTTTAAAACAAATGTATTGATGTTCAGTCTTTTCATTGATGTGTATGGTGAGTCACTTCATTCTTTGGTTAGCAATCCTCAGCAGTTGTTTTGTTACCATCAGAAGTGGACAAGTGTGGGATGCTATTTCAGTGAAAATGAAGCAGAAATACTACCTGGGTGAAGATCAACTCTACTGTCAGCCTGTGACCACCGCCCCAGCCACCATCATCACCCATTTCCCACCATCACCATTATCAACCCTATTATGAATGACTTGATCCTGACATTTTTCTCATTGAAGCACTCGAATTATTATACTTGATGCCTTTAATGTCCAATGCTTGCAAATCATTTGGTAGGCATGACTAAAGTTAGTTTTTGTAACTTCACATCTATATACATTATAGGTAATCCACACTCTTTACACAGCATATTAATAACCGAATAGATCACACTTTTACCACCTACAGAATACATTCCTGAGAAAATGTTATTAATATACAAGCCATACAAGTCCTTTGTTGTGTGGATGTATAGGGTGTAAAAACCATAGTCAGCATTTTTGTAATTCTAAGAAGTTTAGAACCTATGGTGGTGGTCTTAGTATACAATGTTACATTTTCAAAATAATAATTAACAAGCATGCCTAATACAACTAGGACTCTACTTGTACAACTTCATAAACATTTATTACACTACAATTTTAGCTGGTGCACATAGTGTAGTTAGCTCTGTGTAGAAACCTTAAAACTGCTTATTCTGTGGGAAAGTTGCTAGCCGCACTTTGATACCCAAGCAACTGTAGTTAGTAAGTGGCTTCTGAAGTCGCAGGAGTCTGAAGTGAGAACAACAGCAGCCACCACTCTACTGCAGGTGTTATAATGTGTAGGTAGTGTGGTTGGCACCTCTAACCATTTGATAGAGGGAATTTCTCTATTTTTTAATTATTCGAAAAACATTCATTTACAAAGAATACTAAAACTTTGAGTAAGCCTCTTAGTGAAAGTATGCCTTGTCGAATGTTGAATCAGGAAGCAACTCATCGCTCTGAGGAGCTGGAAGTTCACATACCCTACTGCATGAATAATTAGGTGTGTGCAGTGGGGTAAAATTTTTTCTGAAGCTCATTTGGCTTTGATATGAATATTACAAACTACAAACTTTCTCTTTAGAACCACTGAGGGCTTGTATATATGATATGGTATTTATTGTGAAGGAAGTCCTCTCCTCCCCTTCTAGGATCCCACATTTTTGGAGACTTGACACATGAAGTTCAAGGCAGCTATGGTTATTTATAGATTTCTAGAACTAATAGGATGGTTTATGATGGTATGGCTAACTTCTCCATACTCGCCCTGTTTTCATGGTGGCAACCCTACATGTATTTTCCCATGGGTAATTTTCCTCCACGTCACTCAGTCTGGTTAAGCTATGAATGTATTTTTAAGGTAATAGATTTGTGGTGAACCCTTTTCCTCCATTCCTCAACTTGCTAATAGTTTTAGTGCACTTACTCTATAATTAAAATAACTCTATGTCAGGTATCTAGAAACCCTATTTAAAAATGAGAGGCTCATACACGCTGCTGAACAGAATGGGAAAGAAATATAAGAATAATTATTATATAAGGCATCTCTTCATGAGATTAAAATGGCATATTGGTACATATAGTCAAAACATTTTTTGAGAAAGTTGACATCTATGTAGTAAACATATTAATGAGCTAATTTATATCAAAATTTCCTTAAATCCCCGTTATCGCCGAGTTACAAATGAATGATTTTTTATTCCTATCCTAGTTTCAAAGACAAAGAAGATTAGATCAGAAACAGCACAACCTTTCCATGGAATGCTTGTGTGCAGAAAAAAATGAAAGCTGATTGGTACAAAGGAGAAAGAAGTCACAGTGTTTCCACAAGTTTCTGTAACAGTCCCCTGATGAGCTTACCATCTATTCAAAGCACTTTCTGGTAAGCCATGGATTATTGATGTAGTTAAGCCTCATATCAACAATGGTACTCACTAGTAGCAGAGAAGTAAAACTACTACAGCTATTGGATGACATTGCACAAGGTTTAGGCAGTTTTAAGCAGGTTTATAATAGCTCTAAGTTATACTTTAGATGACGCTAGTCCAACAACTAGTTGTGATGCTCGTCTGGTAACGGTTAAGAAGATGGGTGCTAAGGATTACTATTATGGCGATGACATTACTAGTATCAACGATCCTCACTGTGTAATAATTCCAATGTCAGTAATCATCTACCTTGTCTCGTTACTACCTCTCTTTTTTCCCAACCCAGTACGGACCATGTTACATATCAGACTAGGCCAAGTTGTATAGATTTGTAAGTTTTAATTAAACACATGCTATGTTTAGAAGTATTAATATCAGTCTTCTCATTGATGTGTATAGTGAGTCATTTCATTCTTTGTTTAGCAATCCTCAGCAGGGAAGTGTGCGATGCTATTTCAGTAAAAATTAAGCAGATATACTACCTGAGTAAATATCAACTCTACTGTCAGCCTGTTACCACCATCCCTTCCACCATCATCACCCATTTCTATTGCCATCACCATTATCAACCAATTGTTGAATGACTCAATCCTGACATATTTCTCATCGAATTATTATACTTGATGCTTTAATGTCCAATGCTTGCAAATCATTTGAAGGCATGACTAAAACTTAACAAAATATGGCTTCATTACTATATACATTATAGGTAATTATATTCAACCACACTCTTTACACAGCATATTAATAACCACACTTTGACCACCTACAGAATACATTCCTGAGAAAGTGTTATTATCTATGGTGGTCTTAGTATACAATTTTTCTATGAAGTGGTACAAGTAGAGTCCTAGTTGTATTAGGCATGCTTGTTAATTATATCATGTCAATATTAGCTGATGAACATATACATTAAAACTGCTTAGTGCTATATCAAATAATATGCCAGAGTCTTGATAAACCTGACTGACCAGAAGGTCAACTGCTGGCCAATGACACTGAGTCTGCTTGAATACAAAATAGGGCTTAATGACATTTCAGCTCTTGTGTTGCTGCTAAATCCACAAAAAAACCATTTTGGAGCTCTTTGTGATAAGGGCCTTAATAACGGGGAAAAAGCACATTCTTCTGATAGCACAAACCTTATATTCAATGTGCAATACAATTTGCACATTCGTGGTATATATATATATATATATATATATATGGTCACCATTACTTGCCATTAGTGTGCCTGTGACTCATTGGTAAGAATGTTGATAACTTGTCATTACCCAGAGCCTAAATTTTGAATACTTCTTATCACAAACACTGCCTAGACCCAAATTTTCCTAGTGGGATAATAAGGGAAACACTCACTTTAGAGATCTGGCTGGCTATATCAATATGGCTAAATCAATTCACAGCTCAATGTAATGAGTGAGTGCCGTAAAGATATTTCAGTATGAGGTAAGAAGGTAAGTGAAAATTAAGAATGCTCAATTACCCTACCCTGCTTAACACATTCATATCACTCAATAAAAATCCATTCAGCAAGAGTATGATATTTATTATTTTGTTGTATTACAAGTACTGTTATTAAGTGTTTTTCTCTATTGCTTTTACTTCGTCAGTAAATCCTAGAATTCCAGTTCTTAAACTCTACTGTTATATGTAATTACTTGGAATACAAGATAGATGCCTGGCACAGGGTTGTGCAACAGGGAAATGAGTGCACAGTGGCAATGACCTCTGCAATTCCATGCCCACTTTTGGATAGGTTGCCAGACATGTTTACCTTATCTTAATTTCATTGCTCCATTAGCTCCTCTTTGATGTGGCAGAGGCTGAACCAGGAAAAGAGAAGTATCCAGGGAGTCTGAAAGCTTCCCAATATTTTCATTATTTAATTTTTGGCTATTAGCTACTGTTTAGTGACTGTTATAAAACAGTAACAAAGAAAACCTATGAAAATCAAAGACAACCCACCGGTGCATGATCTATTTTTCACATGTGCTTGCTCACAAAGTTGGTACTCTAATTGGACCCCATCCACCCCCGAAATGGGTAGATAATCCCAAGACTATCCATTTAATGCACACTTCCATGTTTTGTATATAGCAGAATGGAAATGGGTCATAACTATGTCTGACTATTAAATTCTGTGTTATTTTGCTAGAAGTTTCCACTCCACATCTCACACTTAGTTTTGGCTGTAGCTATATTTGCACATGGCAAGCCCGTGAAAGTTCATTTGCTAATTGCTAATGAAGCCAGTCAATTGCAGATGGATTACACATTCCAGGTCTGATCTCTTATTTAAGCCACAGGAAAGCAGGTACTGCAAGTTTGAGTTGGAGGTTTGCCTGTCACAATGTGCAATATGTGGACCACCTAGGTGGTGTAGCTGTTGTAGCTATTGTAAATATGGCTAGTTCTGCTCATTGCCATTGTGTCAATGAGAGTTCTCCAGTGCACTACGGTGATACTGTGTTATTCTACCTCTCACTTGAGGGAGACCCTGCTGGAGTCAAATCTGGCTACACTCTGGGGTAAGATTAATTTTTGGTATATTTCTCTTTTATGATACCTCTCGACCACTATGTCCATTTCTCACAGTTTGAAGGAATCACTCATAGTTTATCCAGCTAAAAAAGAACAGCCTGTACTTCCAAATATTGAATGTAAGTAAAAGAAAAGTTTAGACATAGCTACAGTCAATATCTATAATATTGTCACATTTATTTGCTGGGATTGTAGCTCTGCCTCTATTTAGAGCCCAAGTGAATCTTGTCACATATTTAAAAAAATGCATCTACTAACTTAAAAAGTTATGTTTATTTCTTAGGAGCTCAGTAGCTTTAAAACATGTATGTATTATATATAGATAATAAAAAGAGTATTTTTATATTAAAAAAATATCTAGCTAGTAAGTATGGAGGATGACTATTACCCTGATAAGTAGTTGACTTTTTTTTTTTAGCTATTAGCATAAAATGATTATTTTACCAATGTTTGGCCCACAAACTTGGGCCTCCTTAGGGGTGATAGTTTAATGCGACACTAGGTGAGGTCCACAACCTGTGACATGTTACCAATAATTTACTTTTATGATGAAATGCAGTAAATTGTTTAGTGAGTGAAAGTAAAGTAGAGAAAAAAATTAATTAATTTTTGTCCCAGTCAGAGGGACAATGCTGGTGGTCATTGTTTTCCTTTGCTGTAACAAGAGAGCACTCTCAATTTCAGCTGCACTTTTGGGGGACCTTTTCCTAGCTCTAGCCTTCTCATTTCTCATATTGTGTGTTTCCTTCTTCTCTTCCCTTATCTCTGAGGCACTCACACTCTTTTGCAATAGTTTTTACACCTTTCTAACTTTATTCATTGTGTTAGATTACTTAGCGATATGTGGCCGAGCATGTGCATTATACTAACTATTTGTTGATATATTACGGATCCAGGTAGTAGATTGGAAAAGCTCAATTTTGTATGTCATGTAAAAATCTCAATTGACATTACTTAAAGTGTGCATTGTTTAGTGAGAGAAAGTGAGGTCGAGAGACTTAGTTCTTGTCTCAGTTGGAGGAGCAACATCACTGGTCTGGTTTTAAAGAGACAATTTAAAGTGTAACTGGACTATGTTACCGTTCCTCTGCTAAGGTCTCGTTCAGCATTGTCTTAAATCCTATATTGAGTTTTTAATAGCCCACCAAATCATTTGGCTATGGCATTTTATACATACACATGTATACACACTCATTATAATTATCACTCATAACTTATAATGATGTTTAATGTAGGTTAACCACAAATGGCTTCTAATTAGTTTGCTTCTAATTAGTTTACTACAGAAACCTTCTAAAAATCTGAATTACCTGTAATTAACTACCGTATTCACTCGACCCACACACTGAATAGTAGTCACTCTGAAAGCCACACTCTAAATGTAGCACACCTAGTTAATTACACCACCGCTCTAGACATGCTCAGTCATTTATCATTAGCTAAGATAGCCGAGATCAAGAAAGCATTCTGTGCTTCTGGCATCGCTGTGAAGGTGGACGGGTCTGAAGATGGAGAAATTCACTGCCTCAAAGTCGAATAAGTAGCAGCTTTAGCTATCCCAGCCATTAACTCAAGCTACTCGCCAGCTGAAGGAAGTGGATAGCAGTAGAGAAGAACCATTTGCTTCCTTGGACGAAGAACAGATCGAACATAACGAACTCATTGTAGATAATGATAGCGATTAGGAACTTTTGCCAGCCAACTACTACCTAGCTCAAATGTTTGAAATGAAACGATCGCAACCACAATGACGCACACAAAATATTGCATCAGCACAATAGCGCAAGACTGGCTTGGCACTGCGCAAGCGCACTGCTTGAAGATCGCAACTTTATTTGGCTGAAATAAATACAAGTCGCGACTTATATTAGAGTGAATATGGTTTATGGTGTTGCTTCATAGTACATCATCGTGACTATAACATCGATACTATATAGCTAAGATTAAGACCAGGAAATGGTTATAGAGGTCAGGGCAATAGTTAGGACTCGGGTCAGTGCAATAGCTAGAGCAATGCAATCAAACAGTGCTCACAATGCCACCATGAAGGTGTAACTCTAGAATTTGGGTTATGTTCCTATGCTATGGGGAATTAGTAAAAAGACAAGTTATCTGTAGGAAAAAGCTTAGTGATAATAATGATTTTTATTTTAAAAAAAACATGTTGAATAGGAATGCCATGTAGACTGAGCTACCAGTTACAGTTGAAGGGGCAGTTATAACTGGAAGGGCAGTTCCTAATAGAGTAAATATGGTATATATTGGGGGAGATAATGTCATATATGGAAGGTATTGTGCATTTTATGATTAAAGCATGACATTTTCTCCACTATTCTATAAACCATATAGTTTATTTTAGGGTGTAACTACAAATAAATTTCTGCAGCTGCCACCTTCAAAATAGTGGCTGCTCAAAATTATGAAGCTGCAGAGAAGTTCAGAAAACTACGTGAAACTCGTGAGTGAATAAAATGTATATTAAACAGTTTTTATTCATCTCTTTATTATAATTCTAGATAAGTCCCAACCTAAAGTAACTCTTTCAAAAGAATGGAGAGCCTTGATACAGGCAGAGGTATATTCTAGGTTCATTAATTGTTGTTGTTGTGCTGTTTATTTGTTATTTGTGGTATTTATTTCATTTGTTGTCGTTGTTTTGTTGTTGTGGTTAAGCTGCCATTGTTGGGTTTTCTACTTGTTTTTATCTCCATGGGGCTCCTCTATTGTAGATTGATTTAAAACTTGAAGAACGGGAAAATAGTGACATTCAGAAACGAACAGCTGGTCTTGTGGTTTACTATGACACCAAGATTCAGGTATTTGATTGCAACAGAATTGCTATGTCTCCAATGTCGTTCTGCATAATTTAACTTCTGTATTTTTGGTAAGGGGTCACTACAATGTTGTAGGTAATAGTAAATAATAATAGAACTGTAATTAATTATGAGTATAAGTGTATGGTTTCTTAACCACATCCATTTCTCTCACCATTAGTCACACATTCAGCCAAAATTCCTGCATATGGCAGCTTGTTAAGCTATATAGAAATATTGAAAAGAGTCAGGATCATCTATGATATTTTATATATGTGACACACAATGTGGTTAGGTGGAGACTCTAATGCCAACCCAACACTATTGCACTGATATTTGCAAGTATAGAATGTGATTTAGCAAATTTTGTGGAGTGGTTAGATGCACACTTACTCTGGATTAGTTTGGATACAGAAAAGCCTTTGATGGATTAATTTGTTCATGTTGAAATATCAGAGATGTTATCTTTGATTTAATCTTCCAGCCTCCGCTAGTGTCTAGCTTGTCCTACTTTAAGTTTTAGCTCTAATACTTATATCAAAGATATCTTATAGGCTGGAAGTTTCACAGAACAAATGGATTTCTGTTATGCAAGTATTCCCGATGAAGGCCAGAACATCTAGTCGAAACATTGAGAGAGTAATTTTCAAGTAGATTATTTGAAAAGTCGTTTTAAAAGCATATAAATAATATATCCTTGACAAACACATACAGAGTCCTTTTTTTATATTCCTTTGGTTTCTGGTTTATCATCTCCATAAAGGATTCAATGCACACAGGAAATATTTTTAGGACTAAAACTTGGCCAACATTCTGTCCAGGAGCTGTATATGACTTTCTCAATAATTTTGCTCCTTGACATTTTTCAGCTAGATGGTCTAGCACTAACCAGAAAACTTCATTGAGGGTATTTAAAATATGCTTCTTTAATGATTTTTAGCTGAGGTTTTAGCTGAGATATAAACTTTTTTGTTGGCGTGTACCATTTTAAAATAGGAAATAAATCAATGCAGTGAGTGCCACTGCGCCATCCCCACCACCCACCCCAATGTAATAGTTGCATATCTATGCCAAACCTATTGTGATGGTACCTTTATTGAGGATAATCATGCAATCTATAGTTGCAGCATGTGATCACAAAGAAGTTCATTGCGGTCTACACAAAGAGGCCATCTGAAACAGATCATGACAGACTAAAGGTAAGATGGATGAATCTTCAAAATATCAGTATAAAATATTTCACAATTATGATTGATGCTCAGCAACTTTTTTGTTTTTATTTTTACCAAAGTGCAAATTAAAAAATGTCCATAATTATTATGTGTCTCCTGTAATATTATAATAACAATTTTAGGTTTATACACAGAGTGAAAATGGAGCTGAATGCATTTTCGAAGTGGTACGAAAGCTAACATTACAGTGCAACAAGGTAAGTTAAACAAATTAATCTATCTCACTTTTGTATTCAATAAGTAGGTAAGATGTTTTACTATTACTTAAATAGATCCACTACTGTGACCAGTTAAAACTGGAGAGCAGTATTATCAAAGGACATTACTTGGATTATAGCAAAACTAGCCTCCCAATCGATGCTGCAAGTATCACCAAAGAAAGGTAGAGTTTAAATATGTTTGGTGATCAAAGAGTAGACCTCAGTTCACAAAGTAATACAAGCCCTCTGCATTGCAATGTTAAGAAACACAAGGATAGGTTCTATTATATCTGTGGACTGGTCCTGATGCACCTCACACAATGCAACAGAAAGCTTTGCACAATTGTGAAGATGTCTTAAAGTAGTACTTACTTAATGTAGAGGTTGACCATGAGAAGGAATGATGTTTCTCAAGTATAAAACTTTTAGATTTGTATTTTTGTGTTGCTTGGGTTATTGCTAGTTTTGCAGGTGTATGCATATTTGGGCAAACATGATAGTTTACGGAATGGTTAAATAACAGTCCTCTTATTTTTATACTTGCCAGAAAATGTTTTGTAAAATACTGCCAAATATATGGAGGAAGTCTTTATCCTTCACCATCCCCACGCTATCTTCATAAGAGTTTATTCCCCTTGTAAAAAATTCCCCTCATATAAACTCAATATTTCCATTGATGTAATCACCCTCTGTAACACATTCCCTTCCAGTCTTGTCAGTTGCTCTTCCATATCCTCTTTCAAGAAACATATTAGATCCCATTCCCTTACCTTTTTATAATAATCCAGCAAATAAGATTACAATTGTGTTAGCTATGCTTATAGATTTTATTATCAGAAATTATTTTTTATTCAATCTTTTGGGGGTTTGTTTCTAGGTACACACTCATACTAGCCAGGTATCATTTCAACCATTATCAATACCTGCTACTTACATGAAAACTTACATACAATAATCATATAGGAAGTAATTTATAGTGAAAATTTTATCCAAGAATACTTAGCTTCAAGTACGATCTACAAATGCAAATTTTTTAAAATAGCATTAAACTTATACTATAATGTATTGATTTCCAGTTATGAAGTGAACCTTGCTGCAAATGCAAAATCTTTGATCACCATTTTTCCACATTATTATGCCACTATCCACATGGACGAACAGGACACTCTAAAAGTAAGATCTTGCCAGTAATCTTTCAGTGGAAGAAACAATGTTGTAAATGTCATGTTTTAATATTAGGGTGGCAATACAGTTCGTCTTTTTCAACCAAGATACCAGGCATACATGGTGACTGATTTTAAAGTTAAAGATATTGATCGTCGTGCAGAAGACTACTGGCCTGACATAATTATTGACTGTCATGGTAAGTTGACATATAGTAGAAGATGTGCAGGAATTATTGAATACATAGATCTAATTTTTTTAAATTGACATTTTGACCTATTTGTACTATATTTCATTGGATAAAGAATGTATTTATTTTATCCTGCATTTTAAATTTGAGTGTGTTTACTGTACACGGCATTTTCTATTGAACTCGAACCTGTTAGACATTCATGCATTTTTTTTGCAAAATCATTAAGCATTGTATGTATATGGGAAAGGGCATAATATACATATTCTGCCACTTTAGTTGGTCAGTCTCAGTCATAGACACTATTACGTATAGTGTTATAGTATTCATAGTAAGTAGTCACAATCGTCATCTATGCTGGTTTTATTTACATCTATTTTACCCTCACTCTTTTCTTCAATAAGATCATTCAATAGAGGCCAAGTCTCTAGTGGATATTGGTTTCTGCTGGTGTTTAGTGCCCTGGCAAAGTGATCAAAGACCCTTGGCCGAGGTACCAACCCATTAGTGGAGTCCTTGAATTCAGTGGCCACATCATATGGCATGCACAGAGGAGTTAGACAAACCATCAGATTTAAAAAAAATTGAGTCCACATCCAGCAGGGACAACTGGCTTGCGGTGACTGGTTCAAATGTTGCATTTTGCTGTCCATAAGGCATCAACTCTTCTGGCTAATTGTCAGTGATCCTCTATTTTGGTGTCCACCAATTGAACCAGGATGTCTTCATGCAATGGTTCTAGAAAAAGCTGTTTGAAAAACAAGCGAGGGGAATGGTCTCATAGGAGTGCTAACATTTTGTCTATCACAACCGAGGGTTTGGAAACTGTCAGGTGTGAAGGACTGAAATGCAGGCTCACTTTTGCTGAGACCAAATGTGTCAACCAGACAGTTTTTCAAACCCTTGCATTTGTTATCATGTGTGGAAAGTTGATGATATCCATCACGCAAGTTGCTGTTCCTAGGTCCAGAGTTAGTAGTCTTAGTTTCATTGACCATACAGGCAGCACTAGTAAGGCCCCAATAGGGGGTGCATATACCCACAACGGGGGGATTCAAAGAATATCAGTGGGAAGTTTTCCCTCCCCCTCCCAGAGGATTGCTCTGGTGGTATTTGCAGTTTTCTGAGCCATATTAGTCAGAAAAAGCGGACTCTCTCAAACATCGTCATAAATTCTGCCCATTCTGCCGGAGAATAATATCTTTTTTCCACTGGGGAATAGTATCACTTTCCCCCTATTACTGGTTCCCAGTGCTTCCCAGTGCCACCACTGCAAACATAATGTGCATTAAATGGAACTGAGCTTCAGCTAGACCGAATCAAAAATCTGGATGGGAAGTCCAGAGTGTTTGTAGTTTTAATTCTCCTCCATCATTATGCTCCAAAAATATTGTTTTTTTTTGCACCAGCGTCATAATACTAGTGGCAGCATGAAAGGTAGTCAAATGGGGAGAGAACAAAGCTACCTTATTTAATGAATTTTGTTGAGAGTGTGTGTGGTAAAGGATCAACGATATGGAAATTATCGGTTAAAAAATGATCCAATGTGGGCCTTTATTAATCCAATTTTTTAGTAGTATGCAAATGAAATTTTTAATTCAGGGTGTATTCTCAATTCAATGAAATATGCGATATTATAATTTTAGAGGATATAACTATGTTCATGTTATAAGTTCTGTATATCTATTGTGTTGGCTGATACCATTGTTGTTGTTTTCTTATGTGTTGATGTTTTTACTGACATTGTGGTGTTGTGCTTATGTTTAAGATTATGAATATGATTATAGCAAATTTTCATTGGTTTACAGTGTTCTTCAAGCAGCAAGCATTTCCAAGTAATATATCACCGAATAAGCATTGGCAGTTTGAAATATGCAGAGATCCAAAGAGTGGTAAATATATTGTTAATTCTAATATTGGTTGTTAATGATGCAGAAATTGTCACTTTTTAATCAATATAAAGATGAGTTTGATTTGACTGCATTTTCGGGAGGAGTTACATGAAAAACACATTCTTCCATTATAAGAGCCAGTACTATGCATTCTATGGAAGTGAAAATACTATCAGTAAACAAAACAGAAAACCTGAGAAAGCATGCTTGATGGCTGATTGGTGTGATAAGCACATTATTTCACAAACAGCTCTTATGGTAGCTTATTATTGATATTTGGGCGGAAGAGCTTTTTTTACTTGCTTTCTTGATGGTGCATGTAATAGCTATACTCATTGAATTCATATTTTCAAAATCTTGTATATTTTCTTGATTCTTCATTCTCCAAGTTTCCCTGTGGTATAATTGTATTGTTAGGTCAACCTATGTGCTGGGATGATGAATGTCATATAAAGCATCGAACTGCAGAACAATACCTAACCATTTCAGAAGATAAGAAGGTAATGTGCTGATAAGTGTTACTTCAGTAAATAATGTATAGTGATTATATCTCATACATGAATACAATTTTTGGCCATCACATTTTCTAGGTTGAGCTGATAAAATGTACAGAGCATCACAGCAAATCTATCAGATTTAAACTCATTCCTGTTTCAGTGAAATCTTCTGAGCATGTGAAAGCAGGGGCTAACTTTCACATCTTTCATATTGCCACCAAAACCTATCTCCAATTTCCAGATGGTAACTATTAAAAATTGCTTCATGCACAAAGATTTACTTTCATCTTCCCTTTAACACATATATTGATTCAGATTCATCTCAGAAACTTCAATGGCAGGATTCCATACTTCCTGTAAGTTTGGTATATTACTTATGCAATTAACAGGAGAGAGACAATCTTATCTAGCAACTTATTACATATTTTAATAAGATGATGGCTATGGGGAGCAGGATGCAACCTACTATATATTTCATGTTTCTAATACAAATATTGTGTTGAGTAAAATTCTAAATTAATTGGTTTGGTTATTACACTATATAGAGAACCAGGCATTCACCCCCCCCCCCCTTATACCATGGTTCATACTATATTAAAACTGCTCATGGCTATTCTTTTTATTTGGCTTATTTTTTGGTGTCACTGGATTATTATTTACTAGCACGCACCCAGTCTATCCTCATAATATAATCATCACTGGATTATTATTTATTATCACGCGCCCAGTGCACAACTCTATCCTCATAATATAATCATAACTGGATTATTATTTACTAGCACGCACCCAGTGCACAACTCTATCCTCATAATATAATCATGATATGACCCTGCAAATATTTGTTTGGATGGAAGGATTCTATATTTATATACCCATTTAGCATATGGAAAGGGAGAGAATGGTGGAGTTGTAAGTTAGTTGCTTCACCAAGTCCTATTCTCATATTACTCTTCCACACACATACCATAAATACATGCACACACATATGCATACATATACACACACACACACTGTTTACGCATTGCACGCATGGTTTATCCCCAATTCCAAGATGTAGTTCAAGGTATTTGAGCTAATTGAATCCCTCCACCCACCTGCCCCTACATTAAACCATATCTTCCTAATTTCACACTTTACCTCAAATCTTATTCACACTAATGATATGGATCTTGTTGACCTTGTTGTAATTGGCTTCTTCTTTGATTGATATTAATTTCAATACATTGTCAACTGGCGATATTTAGTAAGATGTCATTCCAGTTAAAGCTACCTCACACTTTTATAGAGTTTTCTTATCGTCCATAAAGTTTGTCAGAAAACACATGCGCTTATGTCTTTGAACAGTAAGACCTATGTGTTCACCACTTACGTCTACTTAAAACAATGCTGATTAACAAATGTTGATTTGTGGGGAAGAATATGTTTTTATATGTGGTAGCTGCTCCAAGAAGTGATGATGCAGTTGAGCTTGATTAAGCAATATTTTGCAAGGTCATCCAAGAATGATTATTAATTACACCCATAGGAGGAATCCAATGCCTAGCTCTAGTAAAAAAAACTGGAACAATAATCAAGTTGTTCACTTTGTAGCTATTATTGTACACAAGATATTAAACCCAGCAGGCATCAAACTCACACATTTTCTGTCAGGAGCTGCCATTTATCTTCCGTCAGATCTGCCATTTATCTTCCTTCAGACCTGCCATGTCCTTATTCATTTATGTCATTGCAGCTTTCTACCTAATGATATAGCAAATGTAAGCTTACGCTGAGAAAAATTAGCAATAACCTTCTCAATAAATTGTATTCTCTTGATGTTTCCACTAGATGCACTAGCATTCATTAGGAATAATGAGTTGCTAAGACTCGCATGTGTCTGCTATATAATGGTAGCTAGCTATCCATCAGTAAGTACACCAACACAAATATGAGGGGTTTAAAAAATAGGATCCTATGGTAGTAATTCTTTATGCAACAGGGATGAGTGAAGATATCAGTAGGTTCTGCTGGAAGTTTAACATCAAAGTCGTGTTCAGATCAAGAACTCTAAGGACAAAACTTGAAAGTTATTTTACCAGCTCAGCAAATATGCACTCATGCATTGTGCACTGCATCCTTGTAGCCATAGGAAATACCACATACTGGATACCATCAGAAGACTGTATACCAGAGTGAAGGAACTTCAATATGACTGTAGAAAGTGTGCTAAAGGGAACATGCATGGGATTATGGATATCATATTTTGAGGGAGGAGGCCACCATCTCAGACCAGGCCAGAAGACAGAAGGAACTGGTAGTGAATGTGGAATAGACTTGCCTGGTTGCTGGGGAGCCACTCTCAAGTGCTTGAACTTAAAGCCACGACCACCATAATATTCTTATTGATTATATTTTATTTTATTTTTTATTTATTTTCTTTTTTTAAATTTGTTTTTTCTTGTTTTTTTGTTTGTTTTCTTGCTCATTTATCTTTTTTTATTGGTTTTGTTAGTTCGTTAAATTTTTGTGTCTATGTTTGTTTGTTTGTGTGTTTTTGTTTGTTTGTGTATTTTTGTTTGTTTATTTGTTTATTTGTTTATTTATATTTATTTATTTCATTTATTATTTATTTATTTTTCTTTGATTGTTTAGTTTGTTTATTTGTTTGTTTATTTGTTTGCTTGTTTGTTTATTTATTTATTTATTTATTATAATTAGTGATATTATTATTATTAGTATTATTTCATATTATTATTATTATTATTATTATTATTATTATTATTATTATTATTATTATTATTATTATTATTATTATTATTATTATTATTATTATTATTATTATTATTATTATTATTATTATTATTATTATTATTAATTTTTTTTATACATATATTATTATAATTAAAAGAAACAGTTTATTTATTTATTTATTTATTTATTGTTCTTACTTACTTACTTAAAAGGACATTGTACTCTATACTGCATTGTATTATGTAGTCAGCATATTATTATTATTATTATTATTATTATTATTATTATTATTATTATTATTATTATTATTATTATTATTATCATTATTATCATTATTATCATTATTATCATTATTATCATTATTATCATTATTATCATTATTATTATTATTATTATTATCATTATTATCATTATTATCATTATTATCATTATTATCATTATTATCATTATTATCATTATTATCATTATTATCATTATTATCATTATTATCATTATTATTATTATTATCATTATTATCATTATTATCATTTTTATCATTATTATCATTATTATCATTATTATCATTATTATCATTATTATCATTATTATCATTATTATTATTATTATCATTATTATCATTATTATTATTATTATTATTATTATTATTATTATTATTATTATTATTATTATTATTATTATTATTATTATTATTATTATTATTATTATTATTATTATTATTATTATTATTAATTATTATTATTATTATTATCATTATCATTATCATTATTATTATTAGTAGTAGTATTAGAAGAAGTAGTTGTAGTAGTATTACAGTAGTAGCAGTAGTAGCAGTAGCAGCAGCAGCAGCAGCAGCAGCAGTAGTAGTAGTAGTAGTAGTAGTAGTAGTAGTAGTTATTCACATGCTGTTTTCCGACGAAATAGAGTATAGAGTATCTAGTCGAAACGTCAAGAGAATATAATTCCAAGTTGATTATTGAGAAGGTTATTGTCATGTTATTATGTCAACTGAGAGATCATTGAAAATTAATTACTCTCGTAGACTTTCTTAATTGGACCTTCACATTTTGGCTAGATGGTCTAGCCTTTATCAGGAATAATGGCACATCTAACTCATGGAGCAAATTTAAGTTGATTATTCAGTTATAAATATGCTTACCTTTGCTGCTTATTTTTTTTAGACTGATGCTGTTTGCAAAACTAATAAGCAAATAAAAGTATGCATGTGCAGGTTTTAGAAGCATATTTAACAAGGTATGATTAAACAAAGTATGGGTATGTGCCCTCAGCATATAAAAAATAAGTACTCACAGATGTTTTTGTATGCCAGATTTTATGGTTTATATGGATAAATAAAAAATAAAATGCAGGCCTTTATAGATTTTCAATCATGTTAGCCCCTCATTAACTGACTATGTAATTATTCATGTGGCAGCAGTATATATAGTAAGTTATTGAAGAATGAGTCCGTGCACCCTAAATTTGTTTAGATGCAGAAACGTCCCCTCCATGGTAGAGTTGATAACTGCACCCACTTAAAATTGCACATTTTAGTATTTTAAATGACAGAAAGTCTTATTTACCTTCATTCCTTTAACTCTGCAGATTGAAGCATTGAAGGAGAAACCAAACTTTGAAAATGCCTTCACTTATGAAAAGGTATTGTAATATTATGTCAGTTACATAACTAAATAATCTATTATCCCAAGTTTGTCACGAGGAGTATGACTACATCATAATACTGCACCTTCCAAAGCAAGTAAAAAAAGAAAGGAAGCAAGTGTGTAATGCATAGACAACAACTTAGACAACCCTTTACCATTTAAAACAATGCACACCAGTTGGATGAACTTTTACTATTTAAAATTATACCGGCAGTTTTAGACTGCATTTCAAAATGGTAAAATGTAATTGTATTTAACTATTTGTGGTCTACATGGTTACACTCTTTTTTCATTCTTTTTTGGCAACTCAATCCTGTGTAGTGTTTTGCTTCAACGGGTATGTATTATATATTATATATTGAGAATGTTTTTCTATGGCAATAATAATATCTATAATTATACTGAGAACCTCGCTGTTATGTTCTGCTGAAAAAACCTTGGTAGTTCAAAAATTAATTTTGTAGATGTTTATACTTTTCAATTCAGCCAGAAATATATATATTTTTAAATATGAGTTCGTTGATTTTTAAATATTCGAATGTACTCCAGCAAGTGCAACATCAGCTTTGAAGTCAAATAATCATTCAGCTTTCCCTATAGATAGAAAGTTTTGGTTTTTATAGGAATAATTACTTCAACTTTTATATATTGAACATGAACAGCTACGGTTATTTCGTTCCGAGAATCTTTGCCAAGTTTGAAAAAGCAGTAGTGGTGTTCTATGAATTCCCTAGTTCAAATGCATATTAATACTACTACAGAAGGAGGTTAGTTATCCAAACTTTAGTCATCCTAACATTTAGTCAAACGAATACTACAAGAAGTCATGCAGACATAAATGCTAGCCACATCCATGGCAATGCTGGCTGCATACAATACACTTATTTTCATTTTGCAAGAAAAATTGCTTTGTACATGTACACAATGAATATAACTGTTCTCCCAACATAAAATCTCTGCCTGAAGTTTCTGTTCATGTCAAAGCATACCCATGGTAGATCTCTATCCTTGAAAAAGATAACTCGTAAGTGTCGAGGTAAGCTCAAGATCTGCAATATTGTGAAGAATGAAAAAAGTCAAGCCAGAAAAGCAGATAAACACACTGCTGGAAAGTCAACTGTCTATGATATTGTGAGGACCAAGGGCAAGCTAAAGACCTTCCTCACTGAATTTGTTTATTAGAACACCCCACGGTCTATATGTTTGACATCCTACTATAGTTAAATAACATTAGTCATGCCAGTGACATGAAATGAACATGTAAATGAACACTCTATATAAAAGTGGAATTTTTACATATCTGCATGATATCTAAAGATGGATTTTCATTTTCATTTCTACTGCAATAACAGGTTGATGATATTGTGTTGAAAATTAAAAATGAAGTCATGGAAATTTTGATGAAGCTGAAGTTCAACATTGATCATGTAAGGACCTGGCTAATATTTTTCATTTTGGCTATATATATATATATATTAGCTTTAGATAGTATTTAATTTATTATAGGTATCTAGACTAGCATATTATGCATGCACAGATTCTTTTTGGACATTTCTACACCAAACATTATTTTCCAGATAAAAACTTTGAATAGATATGTGCAGTTAATGTTTATTCTCCTACTTATCAGCTAAATCAGCAGGAACACTTAAAACTGCAGCTTCAAGCCAAATCGAGAGGGTTAATTTAGCTTAGTTTCTCCCTTAGGCCTCCCATATATGCTGGAGCAAACATTACAATTACTGAAGCCTTTAGTACACTGAGTTACTTGATCACTTGGACAAGAATATCCCAATGTAACAATAAAAATTGGTTACCTGAAAGCTGTTTATGACAAAATGTATCCTGATCTGTCCAATCTCTCACACTTATCTGTCAATGAACTGTCACATACAGGGTCTGTCACTGAAAAATCTCTATTTGTGACTTTATAAGCACAATCTATTAGTAGATTTTCTTTTTCACCCTCTGGTTGGTGCCAAACTTTAGAGATTGCTATTGCAAATACTCTACTGGCAAAATAACCTGGTTAGAGTGAGAAGCTTAAGACAGAGTTGTATTTATTTGCTAAACCAGTTCATTTATAACCCTAGTTTCTTTATTTCTATTTTGTTGAATATATTTCCATCATTATAACAATGTGAAAGCATTATTTGGAGTTTTTTTAAAATAGTGTTGACCAATTAAATGTAGTACCATGGAATTTTCTATAATTACTGTAGAAACATTTCAATGGAGTTGTCAAATCCATTGGGATAATCCATCACTTCATGCTGAATTCTAAGAACCAGAAACTTCAAAATTTCATCAAAATCGTTAGAAACATGAAGGTAACAATTGCTAGTATAAAATTTTGAATTACCAGACCAGTTGCAGTACTATATCTATTTATATAGGTGGTGTCTATTCTATTCCAATACTACAAAATTGTTCGAAGGTTTGAAAATGGAAGAATAAAGTGGTAGGTGGCACTTTTTGTGTTGAGCGTATGTTGTAAATGATCTAGCAATGTTTTAACATCCTTTTTCATGAAGGCTCAAGTATACAAACTGCATTATTTGTAATTATCACTTAGTTGTTCAATTGTTGACGAACATGAGTTTTGCCATGGTATTGTCTCCTTTGTGAATCAAAATAAACTTAATCAAGTTTCTTTTAACTGTCATTCTTTCATTATTAAATTATAAGTATATATATGTATATAGCTTGGTGCAAGACTTCCCATATGAAGAGACAAGAAATGCTATATTCAGGTTCACATCTGACTACCTGAAACGTGATAAAAAAGGAGATCAATTTGCACTATTGTTTTCTGCACTTTCTACTATGGAATTAAACTCGGTAAGCTAGCACAGACAGTGTGAATTCTTTATTAAATTTTTTCTTCATTTTGCAGATGCTAACTTCTGAGAAAACTGAGAGATTTACTTTAGACCTGATTGCCATTTTAGTTGAAAACAACCAGTTGAGCTCATTGTGTTTTGTTATCAATGTGTATCATGTTTATCTTATTTTGAATTTTTTAGAAATATTGTGACTCAAACAAGATTTGAAGGTACATTGATGACACTGATAACTTTCTGGATTGATCGAGAAATGATGTTGAGTAAGCGTCTCAAGACTGAAGTCCAAAGGAAGGTAGCTAAGTGTTTATGTTTTATTCACTACCAACTTCACATTGAAAATAACCTTTATCTCTTAAAGTTGAAATTAACACAATCTTTTCATGTCACATGCATGCATGTGACTTTTTTCACATGGGTTAATTGTTTATCATTCAAAAAAGTCAGGTAAAATATTTGGATATAAAGTGTTTACTAGGTTTTATTGGAGGTCTGTGGTTTATATTCGCAATGCATAATCTCATGTGCTCAAAGTAGACTGCAAATAATACTTTTGTTAATCTACCTTTTCATACAGTAGTAAGCTTCTCAGTTAAGAACTGACTATTTTTCATTTGTTTGATGCCATAATGTGCACTTGCTCAATCAACTCAACCAGACTCAAAATTGCACACCTGAATGTGTGTGGTAGCAATCTTTTGGGCTTAGCTGATTTGAGAAACTGGTTAGTCAATCCAATGAATTGTAAAATTGGAGTAATCTGGTGGTAAAACTGAATGAAAAGGAATATGTCACGGATTGTTGTAAATAAGGGATAAATACCAGAGAATAGATGATACAAGAGCCTTGAAAATAATTTCACACCTTTTTTTGGCCACCTGGATGTGCTACTTTTCAATACCCATGTGGAGCAAAAAATGACAAAATCCACTGTTGCTATAGGATGCTAAGAAGCTACCAAAGTGAGTTCAGTTGAAATATGAGCTTGATTATGACATCTACATTTTGAAATAAAGTTCAAACCAATGAGCCTTGCACTGTTCAGCACCAATTCTTTCTGAACCTTCCAACCATCACAATTGCTTTTTGGTATAGAGAAATCTAGTAAAGCTAAAGCTTTCAACAGAGTTATTAATCCAAAATGGGCCAGAATTTTTATTTTATTTATTCACTAAGTTTGAAGGTCCCAGGAAAAATAGAAAATATTTTTTAATTCAGTAACTGTTTAACAGTTTTTGAAGATTGAGAAAACAGATTCACAACTAACCTTGGAAATGAGGCTTTCTCAAGAACTGGTTATACCTGAAGGTTGCCCTAGTATGCAAAAGCCATTTATTTACATTGGCAAGAATAGGGGGAGCTGTGGAATCATTGCCATCATATTGTTTTTGCCAATTCTTTCCCACTAAAAGTTTGATGGACTGTAAAATGAATCTAGTGGTGTAAGGAGATAGTGATAGCTGCCACTCTGCTTACTGTGATGAATAAGGATTTTCAAAGAATCTAAGCTACCCATTTATGTCTAAACACAACTGAACTACTTTTATTTCATGGATAAAGGGTAGAAAAATAGTACTGTTTATTTCTTCAGGATAACAAGTAACAAAATTATCAAACAACACCAGATAGTTGATATATTTGCACAAACAATGAAAGTTGTTAATCACTACTCAAATGGTTCATTATAGATCCACAGTGAAATATAACTCAAGCTGTTGGGCTAGCAAGATTCTGTCTAGCCTTATTATACTAGAAAACACAGTAGTTTCTGAAATGGTGAGATTTACATTAGCAAGCATTACATTATCTTTGAAAGGCTAGCAGACTGAGAACCATATAGAATATGGCATAGGATTACTCTGAGAGAAATTTATTGCATATTCTACTAGAGCAAAAGCTAAAATGACCACTAAATAATCCAAGTGATTTGTTTCTTTAAAATTTCAGCTAGCTCTATATCCCATGGACAGAGTTTACCTGATAGACCCATCAAACCTTTAACTCTTTCTGTTTACCTAATTCAGCCTCACATGTGCATCATTTTTGACACTAGCTACTTAGAACCTTAAGCACACATAATTTATAATGGTATTGGCCTCAAATAACTGCGTAAGGAGAATAATTGATCAGATTATGTGTTATGACAATGTACTAAATATTAGCTTCTAATAGAGATATATATCTATACATAGGCGGCTAGCTTAAATACTCCGCTAATATATAGGGTTCAAATTATTTTTCTCCCTGAAGTTAGAAAGCACATTAATAAGAAAGTCCATACCTAAAACAATAGAGAGTATACGCTTCTTAAAAAGATATCCTCGTTCATCAAAACTCTGGTTATCTAGTGCTCCACTTTTAACCCCAACCTGTGAGAAAAGGGGTGCTTAACTTAAAATATGTGTTTATTATATAGAGGGTGAGGTTTCTTGTGACATTTAATGGATTGATGTATAACCATAACTGATAATTGACTTATAGAAACAATGGAATTCCCAAATCAGAAATGTATAATTTTCTGATTATAAATTTTTGACTCACTTAAAATGCTTCCAAAAGTAAATGGGTTATGTGAAGCCAAAAAAGTATAAAAAAGCTAACCAAAGCTTAGGTCTGCATGTAATAGCATCACCTTCATTCTCTGTTCAGTCACTCATAACATTCCTACTCTACCTCACATGCAGCTAATTAAGCCAATACAGTCTGGTTCTTCACATATGAAAGGAGCACTTTCTTGCACTGCATCTGATGTGGGACCTGAAGCCCCACTGGTAGAGATTGGAGGGATTTCTGTAAGTGCAATGGCACATGACCTGTTTATACTTTTAACCTTGGCAAATTATATTCTTTCTCTATTCATTCACCCATGGCATCTTTCTCTACATCACATGCACTAATTCAGCAAATTTCCTCTCTCTATTCACACCTGACGAAACAAATTCTTGCTACCACTATCACTGATGTAGGTCCTCAAGCCTCACCGGTACAGAGTGGAGAGATTTCCGTAAGTGCATGCACATACAATATATTAAGGTCTTCAGCTTGTTTCTGCTCCTCACAAAACCCTGGATTGCTGATTTTCCTAGATTGTATTCCTAGTTAAATTTCTCTCATTCATCACAATATCACAGATCATGAATTTACCTCAATCCACAGATATAATTTTTTTTTTTGCACATGCAGAAAGAATTTCCCCCCAAATTAAAGAAAGAAGTCTTGAAATTATCCAGCATTCTTGTGGTTACAGGTGGGAGGGAGCTAGCTTTGCAGTAGGTGGACTTCTTATAGCATTGGGTTGACTGATGTATTAGAATAACTAAAGTTTGGATAACTGACTTCTTACTTTGTGTGGAAGCAGTGGGGTTCCAAAATCGGAATATAGTTCAATTTAACTTACTCAAAATGCCTAAACAATTTCTGTGAAAGAAAAAGGTAGAAAACTGAGTATACCTTAGGTCTGCATCACCCATTCATTCTGTATTCAGCCATCTATAACATTCCTCCTCTATGTCATATGCAGCTATTTAAGCCAATTAGCTCTCGTTCGTCACACACGACAGAGGTTCTAGCTTATAGTACTTCTGATGTGGGACCTGAAGCCACACCAGTAAAGAGTGGAGTTATTTCTGTAAGTGCAGTGGCACATGAGCCTGATTATATGCCTTTATGGATACTCTAATGTTTGACAGAGCCTCTCCTTGCTTATTGGTAATCTAAATATTATGATCTTACTTTTTTTAAATCGCAGATTAGAAATCAAAGTCAAATTTGCAGCAAGTACCTGACTATTCTCAGCTTTTTCTGTGAATGCAATGGCATCCCACTCAGAAATAACCAAGGCAAGATATTCTTTTTTATTATATATTATTATAATTATTAAAAAAAATCAAATAATGTAGAAATCATCCTTAAACGGCTGAATCTAGTAGACAAAACAAGATTGAAGGAAGAGGTATAGTCATCTATTTGTAACATTGTAAATCATGAAATCTTTTAAGTTTGCATATTATATAATATAGCTGGATGATTTCACCAGAAGACCATGGCTTAAGGTTAACAATTTTTCATTATTTAATGCCTGATTTAGGAACTGAACAAATCTGATCTCACTCTGGATAATTAACATTTACATTCACCATATTTTTATTAGGGCCAAGTTGAAGGTTGCTATGTACTGCAGGCTGCATTCTTCAAGTTCATAGTTAAATTTTATTTGGACAACCAAAAGGTAAGTTTCAGAGCAATAAAATAATTACCAAACATTTTGCTTTGGAAGTCTACATCAATAAATGTTTAGGATAAAATTTATTCTTTAAAAAAAATTTTTGTTGTTGTTGTTTTGTTATTTGGAAATTGTATTACTTTGAACAATGGCTGCACTTTTTCTCTCCTCATTTCATTACATTAAGAGGGTGCACTTTAAAGTAACCAATATTGTATTGATTTTAGTATTGTATTTCTTTGGTGTTGTGAAGTCAAGAGTGTGGGTGCAATTCCTGCAGCTGGCAATAGGACTTAAAAATAGGGATGTATTTGAAACATTTCTCTGCTAATGTCAGATATCCTGCAATCCAACCAGATTAAGCATGAATTGATTACCTATTGAATAATTATTGGCTGTCTATTTGTCATGAACATGTAAGCCAAGAATTTCTCCAAATGAAGCTTTTCTCATTAACTAGTGATTTCTTCTCGCCAAGAATTTCTCCAAATGAAGCTTTTCTCATTAACTAGTGATTTCTTCTCAAAATGAGTCAATAACAATGAGATTGGCAGATTTAAAAGAGATTTTGGTTGAAGCACAGCTAGCTGCAGTGCAACTGATAAACTTTAAATGGTCCCACAATGTAGATACAATAACTCTCTCGATAATAAAATTTTGGCTAGATGCTCTTTAATGCATCTAATCAAAATGCCAAGTGAGTAAGAAAGTCATTGTATGTAAGTAAATGCAACTGATGGTGGAATAGAACTCAGAATTGCCTTGTGTTAGGTTGTTCCATCAAAGATCCATATTTACAGTGTGATGCAATGTTACAACCTGAGAATCAATATAGTGCAAAGCAAAAAGAGATTTCAACATATCATCATGAATAACAGTTGACACTTCATAATGTTGTAATACAATATTTCTAGCACATGTCATGGAGTCCATTATTATCACAGATTACTTCTAAAATATTTTTAAATGACCAGCTAGCTTACTTGTGTGTACATATGAGTTCTGCCTGTTTCACCAGAAAATTCTTGATAGGTCATGTTTGCTAAAGTTATATCAGCAAATTCTGATGTGTGAAACTGTCCAAGTTAAACTTGTGCTAGTTTTAAATATAATATTATATATATAAAAAGTGTGTCCATTACTCACTACAGTTATTGCCAGCTTATCAATCACAACTTCTAGTATTTCAAGTAAGTTTATTAACAGTGACAATTATTTACTATAATTATGGCATGATTGTTATTAAGAGTAACATATTTAATTTACAACAGCATAAGAGTTTGTAAAACTAGCAATGGCCTTCTGTGTTTCTTAGCAAGCTGTAGTTGCTCTTTTTTTGTAATAATGATTTTACCGTTATTTACTTTATTTTAGCGTGCACAAGTGATCCATGGAATTATCTGTTGGGAACTTGCTGAAGGTACAGCCTAAAGGAATTTTAAGGAATTTTGGACAAATATATAGAATCTGAATGTCTATTTGGTAGTTCTCCTCTGTTAGAAATATGTTTGTTTGCAAAGTCTTGTAAACCTATTTTTTAAAGTTGTAGATAAATTCTGAAACATTGAATATAACGGTGATTAAACTTTCAAATTAAAATGTTCGAGTGTACATGTTGTCACTCACTAGACATTACTTCATATTATTTACTCTTTTTGCTTACATATATAGAGTGTATTCTGCACTACTAGAATTCATTTTGAAGCCTAAGATCAAAATGTGATAAAATGGAATCACTTGGCTACTTTTATATATCATAATGATTTTGAAACCATGCAAATAATCAAGCAACCTCTGGCTTTGAATTGGAATTTTGCAATTTATTCTTTTAATTTGTAGAATATCTATCTGGGAATGAACTTACTCTCAGTGCACTCCCTAATTTGGATTAACCTCTTTTCAGAATGGGGTATAGTAACCCTCAACCATCCCCCCTCCCCTCTCTGAAAGATCTAGATTAATAAACTAGCTATAAAACTCACTGCCTAAAACTGGTGCTTTTCAGCTGCTATATACTATCTCTCACAGTATTTCCAGTATGTCCTGAATCCTTTAATAAGGTAGTAAATTGGCAGTCCTAAAATCATTAATTAAAATGTGAAAATAAAATTGAAATTCATCATCAAAATCTATCTGTCTATCACTTTTTTCCTTGCAAAACAAGTGTACAATTGGTCTATATTAGTACAAGAACACTTAAAATGTTCCACTGCAGGTCCATGTATTTCTAGATAAAACCAAGATTATTTGTGGTGAATTTCATTAAGTTAATGAAGCAAGCAATCTAATACATGTTATTATAAGAGGAATTATTCACCCCATGCCCAATTTTACTATTAGGTTTGTGGGCTTCTCGTACCTGGTAAATTCTTCCTATTTCAAAAGTGGATATTTCAAAAGGGGTTGTAGCTAATATTATTCAAAAGGTCTGTTGTTTGGTGGGTGAACTTCTTCTGTGTTATTTGTTAATTGTTAAAGTACATGGGCACAGTTACCAACAGAAACAGGATATGGCATACTTTAAGGATTCTTTTTAAATCAGCTTTTTGAGTTTTCAGTTGAAATTCTTCAGTCTTTATATTGGGAAAAAATAATATTAATTAATTAATTTATTAAATTTTTTTTTTTGCCCTGATGAAGATCAAAGTATTTATGTTGAAATGTCGGCACACTAAAAGCAAAAAATTATTAAGTGAGTTTTTAAAGTATTTATTGTCAGCTGAAAATAATCATGCAAGATATGGTGTGTGCTGGTATGTATGTATAGCATAAACAAGAAGAAGCAAAATTGAAAAGGAAAGTTTTGAAATTACAGAAACTCTAACTTTGTGTAGTCCTTCTCCATAATTCAACTAGAGTATACTAAAACAACAACAAAATAAAAAAAACAATATATAGGAGTGAAAGCAATAATTACAACAACTATGTTGGATTGATTGATCTTTAAACCCCAAAAAGGAATGTAGATTCTACCCAATTTTTTTAGATGATCATAAACATTTATAATTGACTACACTAATATTATACCAATGTTAGCCCTAGCCCTGCCCCTATTCCAATTTTAAATCAGAGCACAATTTACATGCCTCCAATAGTATTCACCCTTGAATATTATTGCTCCATTACGAGGTATGAGCAAAATAGTGTTCTCCCTCAAAATATTATTCACAGTGTGCACTCACCTCGTGCATGCACAGATAAATTTTGTTGAGAATGTCAGAGGCAGTAAAGGTGGAAGCTGCCTTTTCTCGTGCCTCAACAATCATGACGAAGTGCTAGAAATTATAAAGTAACACTAACAGATGACTTAGGAGAGCAGACTTTTCCTTCAACTTTGGTCGGACCATAGGTCTTATACAATGACTGAATGGAGCTGTTGCGCATGACTATGCATTCTTATAGCCAAAATTACATTCACCCTCATTTAGAATTGACTATGTTAGATTTCCTGAATCTATTTGAATCCCCATTCGAGTAGTTAAGATTTTAAATGGTAAATGGTCAACTGTACATTGTTACCTAACAGGTCAATCCAAATATAAAATAAAACATTTTTTGTAGCCTGTCGCATTTGTTAGATATCAATGAAGTGCAAGAACAGTCATAGCTGCTGATAGATGCTTCTAGAAGAGTTAACTCATACAGTCTCTATTCTGCATCAGAACTGACGAGTTATTAATTCTGTCTCTATAACTATATATTTTATGGACCCATATAAGGTTACAATTCCATATTTGTAGTTCTTAAGTTAATAATAATTATTAATGTTATCTTTTACACAGTCATCCTTACTACATTAATAAGGGAGACTGAAATTGGACAGAAGAAGCATTCTTTTGTAAGTTCATTTCAGGTGGTTTTGTTGGCTAGTCAACATCTTGTGAGTAGTTTCTGTGATATTCAATGATAGTCAATATAGGTACAGATTGTGGTATAGTATTTTAAAAAGAGTTTCCAAAAGTGGCTAAAAGCGTTTAAAGCTCTGCAAAATAGCTGAATATATTAACAGGCCTTGTAAAAAAGTTGTTGATTTGCAAGTATTGGCAGAGGTAAGGTGGTGTTTTGGTACCTATTCCTCACCTTGTCTATGCCACTTACAGAAAAAGTACTTCAAACATTTCAATTGGCAGTGATTATTTCATTTTCCTCCTGAAACCTTATTTTCTTCACAATGGAAATACTGAATATCACACTGCCATGGTGGAGTCATACCTCTAAAGATGGGAGTGTGGTGTAACACAAAAATATCATGCCACCAATGTATACTTACACACATCCTCCTGAAGTGTGCTTTTCATATTCACTATAATCAACATTAGCAATAAACTCTCAGTTGACATAATAAAATTAGATTGACCTTGTCAATAATCAGACTAAATGCTCTAGCCTCATCAAGATTAATGAGTTGCTAGGACTGAGTATATCTCAGACACTTCTTATGCATAGAGTGTATAGAATACTTCGGGTGGAAGAAACATTCCTATTAGACTACTTATAGAATTATTATTTATTTAGTTTCAGTGTTGCAAGATGTTATATCATATTTTTTACACTGCACCTTGATTAGTTAATTTAGAAACAACAGTTTTTAAATCACAAGTGAAATAATTCGCTCCCTCAATGAGAATGTCCATGCACACATATAATTGAGTTAGAATGCGCATGGCCACAGGTAAATGTGAGTAGAGTATTATGAAACACAAAATCTGCAAGCAGAATGGCTCAGAAAAGTACATCAACTGCAAGTCTTTGCTTATAGCAGTAAATACAGCATCTGCTATAACCTGTGAGACTTTAAAAATGCATAATGAAGAGATTAAGAGAATGTTTTTGCATCAAATAAACTGACGTGGAGAAAGAATAAGTAACAAATAGTTATACAACCACATTATCTGATCATTTGGTGGTCTATTACATGCAGTTATTTTATTTAGCTATACATTTTTTTTCTCGTGGTTATCATTTATAAAAAAAAATTATACATCTATATATATAATATGTATATACTTAGAAGGTAGTTTGCTGATGAAGGCTACAAATAGTGCTCAATGCTATGTTAAGGCAGAGCTATTGAATATAGAAAAGTACTGGGATGGCTAGTCCTACTGCAGTTTCATGCTAATGCAGTAGGACTAGCCACCCCAGTACTTTTCTATATATAATATGTATATATATATATATATAAATTTTTAAATATATAGTTATTTTTTGTTTGTTATTTTAATATATTAGCTATATTTATTTTATTTTTCCATACCCGGTTCACGTGCTGGATGCAAGTCCCAGGGTGAGGTTTGTATGACATTGTGAATGGCTAGTTACCAGTATATAACAAGCTATCATGAGTTTTAGTATCTCTGATTAAGGCTACAGCATCTAGTTGAAACATCAACAGAGCAAGTTGATTATTGAGAAGGTCAATGTAAGATGCATCCTGAATCCACAGCACAAAATTAAGAATAGCGTTAGCTTCTTTGAAGTCCCAACATATTCTGACCAGAGTCTTTATAGTGGAATTGAGTATTTAGTTCTCAATGTACCACATTTTAAATTTGGGTACAAAAATTACAAGTCTTCACAAGCACTAAACGAGGGAAAATACAACTGTACTGCATGCACCATTGAACTGAATCCCTTGGTTGCTGGCTTGCCCAACTATTAGCCAGCTGTTGTTTTGCAGCACAATGCCTGCTTTAGTCACTAGCTAGCTTATCCCAACAAGCATTGCAAAAGACACGTTTGCTACTCGATGTCATCTTTGTCATTGAGATCAGAGCAGGTGTTGCTAGAATTGTCTATCAGTGAACAAACGCTGTTCCAGATCAAATATTAATGAATACGATAACCATGGAATACAGTAATATTGTTGTTGTTGTCGACCCTCTACACAAAATGTGCATAGGAACTTTCGATGAAGAAAATTAACCTCTGATAGTTATAGTAGTTTGTATGATGGAGCCTTTCAGTGAATAGCATTGTTTTTTATAAAATATTTATAGGACATTAAAAGGGTATTAGTTAACATTAATATTGTATTTTTACTCCAAGTTTTTAACTTATGCTCAGTCTTCATTGTTGGGGGAGGAGAACGTTATTTCTTGCATGCAATACTTTTGACAACTTTCATCTCTCTTAAGGTGGCAGAAAATAAAGAAGATCTTCACAAAGTATTGCAGAAGGATATTGTTGAGAATTATGATGAGCTGAGATGGTGGATAATAAAGGTGACTGCCTATCACAATAATTCTTTGCATTTCCATTTAGCCAACTAAAGATATTTCTTATAGTAAGGTTTCTTTTAATTTTGATATGCAGGAAATGTATATAAGCATATGTATTTACTGGAATAGAGATTACTGAAATAGGAATCTATATTGACAACAAACCTAGGGGAAGTTCTAAATAATGCCATATGCGAAGCTACTTTTTCTCTTGGTATAAACAAAGGAATGCTCAATGTTCACCTTGATAAAATCTCCACCCCAAATAGACCCATATTAATAGGCACTTGATAAAAGCATTTTGTGTAACCAAGTTATTGGACTGGAGATTTTTAATTTTGAGAATATTTTTATTCGACTTGATCTTCGACTTGATCTGCAGGAATTTAAAAGAATATCAGGAAAGATTCACGAGTTCAGCTCTCACTTCCTTAAAAAAGTTCTAAATGTGATGAACCTTGCTCTCGAAGTTGAACATGCTCACATGTTGCAGGTAATGTTGATTTATTATAATTCTGAAAAAGAGAGCAGGATTTACGTAATAATAATTATGTTATGGATAAAGATTACATCTATTAATGTGTGTGTAAATTAATTCACAAGATGTGAATCAGATATAACACTGCCCATAAGTTCTCATGTTTTTTGCATCACATCTTGGTAATTCCCAGGTTCAGTATCATTATTGTGGAACTACAGGTCCTTATCAATTTGGTAGATAGAGTATAGAGAAATTGCCATGACAATCTCATGGATAAGGTTCCAGTTTGCATCTGCGAAGTACTACCTGACTAATAAATCTCGTAATAGGATTGCTGGCTTCCTGATGTACTAAACTGAGAGATCTGGTCTCACAGTCTGAAGAGTGAAAAGAGCCACTGAAAAATTATGTTAGCCCAACTCAGCTAGAACTTACCATAGTGCAGTGGTTTCTTCAGAGGACCTCTTTTGAAGCTAGAATAAACTCGATCTGAAATGGCAGTTACTTCTGTTCCAGTGTTAATTTTGAAGGTAACTTGCTGCTGCTTGATTGTCACCTCTACTGAAAGAGGGAGACTTTCTTTTGGCAAAAACTGTCCCTATGAATGCTCTGTCTCTTCTGAACTCATGTGCACCATATCTTTGCGTCTTAGTGAAGCCCTGTCTGCTGAAATGACCATATTTGTGGCAAGAAACAGCACCTGCAGGGCATCTAACCCTGGGATAGGAACCTTGACAGCTCGTGCCTTCTTCGGATGCTGTGTGCTGTTGACTGGAATGCTATGGTCTCTCTTACCACTGGTCCGACATCTGCTTTTCATCTAATTTAGGGATGTTTGCTCTCTGATATCTTCTCGCAGCACCTTGCTCTGATCATGTACAGCTTCACTCTATCTGACACTTTGCTTAGCAGTTTCCAACAGCAGTGCTCTGTCCTTCTGAAGTTTCTTGAACAATGCATAATCCTTTAGGCTCTCGAGATATTCAAGAGATATTGTCTTTTACTGGCACTCCTCTGTGAGGACATTGTTAAGTTTCCAAAGATTCCATTCAAGGAATACTATAGTTGGTACTGACCTTTTTGTATGCATTGTGTATTAAGTTATTGTGTAGCATTTTCTGACACTGAATGTGGTTTTTGAAGATGGCATAGTTAGTTGGTTCACACCAAATATGTTGATACAATTTGATATTATTCCATTTGGTAATATTTTTTATGGGTCATCATCTATGAATTGAGAATTGAAATCATTGCACATGTAGGAATTCATTGAAAGTACTTGGAACAAAATTCCAACTGATTTGACTGATTTTGGCAATCCCCAGGATTCAAGGTAATAGATTTTTATCTCCTCACCCACTCACCACACACACCCTACACACAACCCACCCCACCTATCCCCACTTGAACATATTTTACTACTGTTACCAAATAGCACCAAAGAAGAGTCAATGACAGAATTGGTGGAAAATAAACTTGAAGTAATACTTACTCAATGTAAGAAATTTGAAGAAACCAATCTTGACTCACCGCAAGTGTCTTCAATAAAGGTCCCAGTTTTAAAGCTGATTGACAAGTGCTATTCAGATAAGCACTCTATTTTCACAAAGGCAAAGAGTACACATCTTTGTATTACAAGCTTACACCTACATGTGGATCTGAATGTAATCAAATCTGTTCTCCGTCAAGTTGGAGTAATTAAAGAAGATCAGACAAAATTTGAAATTTGTGTTCGAAATATTGAAGAAGAGTGTTTTCAATTTGAAAAACCATATGCAAAAACAGCTCAAAAACGAAGTCAACACATTGTAGAAAGTTCAGGTAAGTTTTAAAAAATCATATGATTTATTTTATGTTTCATTAATTTATTGAATACTCAGGAATAATATCAGAAATATTGTTGCTGTTGAGCAAGGAGGAAACGGACACTTGGTGGTTGAATAGTGAATGCTTTAACATCATCAATGCAGTATCGTATGAGAATGTTGAGATCCAAGAAAGGTATACAGCATGATATGAGTATGGCTCTTTTGCAGTATCAATGTAACATTTTCTTCTTTAGGTTCCTGAACCATGTTGAACTTTTTCTAAAGCATTCATCTAATCCACATTATGGTCATCAAGTTGGGAAGTTATTTTCCCTTATATTTTCTGGTCAAGGTGACCACAGGTTTACACTGGCAATCAAGGAGAAGTACATAGTATTTATGCTACGCAGGATATTTGGGTATATACAACTGGTCATAATAGTATTTGTAATTTTGTAAGTTTTACTTTGTTGCTTGTTCTGATTAGTTGTCAGGAAACAGTATTGAAAAAAGGAGCTGAATTTACAGCAGCTATCCTAGCATATATGAAGGTAAGTGAATTTGTTGATTAATTACAATAAAAGTTACAGATATTATATTTAAAAACCAAAATATTTTAGATCAGTTCACTTGGATTACCAATTCAGCACAATCAAGTCATAGTGATAAAGCATTTCAGTTCTATGAGACAAGGCTCAATGTCTTGTCTGAAAGAGTTGCTGAATTTACAAGGAAGTTGTAACACATTGAAGCAGTTTATTGAGGTAAAATTATATCTTTGTAATTTACTCATCTAAACAGTCACAACATCAATATTCAGCATTGTGGGATAAAACACACTGTGGGATTGTATAATCATTTTCAAGGCACATCTAATTTTTAATGCTGAAAGTTGTATATGTGCCAACTTGCTATTTTTCTCATGTCCTTAATATTGTTTCCACAAATTGTTAATCAAGGCTTTAAAGAGAGACCGCAAATGTTTTCCTGTTAAAGAAACTATTGCATGGCATCTATATATGCTTTGGATCCTTCAAAGTAGTTAATAAGAATTAAGCGATTTTTGACTAACCATGGCCATTGTATCACTTGACATGTTGCTGTTTGATCACATAGTTATATCTTCAGCTGAACTCCTCTCTCATAGGCATGCTCTTCGGTGATCTATTTTAAAAAGCAATAACAAAATTTAGCTTCATTAAATTGTTTATATTAATCTCATTAAAGCACTTTCTGCATTAAAGAACTTTCTGTAATATATAGGCATGCGTTAAATTTATAATATTTGTAATCTGAACCAAATTGCTAGAAACTAATGAAAACTTTTCAAGGTGTAAATTCCATATTTAGGTTAAAGTCATTAATTTATCTCTCAGCAAACTATGAATTTTGCACTAAAGTTGGTATGGCTTGTAGCTATAGAGAAGTTCAAGGATGACTCTATTTATTTTGGTGATAAGTATAATGGTATATACTCTGAATATTTAGTGGTCACTTGTTCAGTATTTGCTCTGTCTTGGTGCCTGAAATTTTGACTTAAGTATTGTACATAGGAAGACTATGCAAGGGTTTGTGGTATATATTCAAGCTATTTGAACAGATGCAGGACTTTTTATGGAATGGGAAAGTTATGCCATTATTCATTAGGAACTACTCACAACCCAACACTCCTGTGCAATTTGAAATAGTCAATATGATAAAACTTATATAGAGGGGTAAATGATAAGTTGGGTGTGGCTTGAAAGTGATAATATATTCTACAGGCTATTGTTGATCTTTTCTTCATTTGTATTCCATTTAATTTAGACTCCTTCACTTCAGCATGGCACTTTGGAAAAGATGCTTATGATGACTGACATACTTGCATCATGTTCTGAAGGGCATCATGCAGAAATTGAAGCAGTCTGCAGCACTATTTATAAACCTCATGAAATTATTGATGTGATTTGTAGCTTATCTATTCCACTTCACATCAAACGGCCATTTATCCGCTTTTTGACTTGGGTGTACATAACAAGTGACAACACTCATCAGCAGATGGAAGTTTGCGAAGGTTTAAAAAAGTATGTTATGATCATAAATGTCCAGTTTACATTATGACACTATCACATTGCAGTGGGCCACAGAACATCCCTTCAAGCTTTTGTAACATCGCTAAATATATTGAATATGAAATTGACCTGGAAGACTGAATAACAACTGCTGATTTCTTTTACTCCATATACTACACTTTCTAGTGACAGCCACACCTCCAGAAACTTAGATTTTGAGTGGGAGTAGAAGCATATGCAGAGAGTTAGGTACTTCATCTTTTATATAATAGGGTGGAGTACCAAAAGTTTTTCCAAGAGATTATAGACTCTTACCATATACAAGGTAATTTTCTTACAGCTCAGTCAACTTTTTATCATCCATTGTCCGGCTTAAACCAAATAAAGAACACTAATCAGTTGCGACCAATGGGTAGTAAATGACATAAGAAGTTAATTTTAGTCTATCAAGGCTATTAGGGTAGCAATACGAGCTATTCCAACATGTCACATGGTTATACAATCAAAATAGCACAAGTATGAATGACACACTGCAATGGATCATGTCACATTGCTAATATATGCATCATATTGTGAACTGCACTTTGGAGATGCAGCCATATATGGAAAATGAAAAATTTATGTAATGTTATAATATTCTTCATGTAGTGTATTAAACCAACAAGAAGAGATACTTAAGAGTGCCATTGGAATGTTTGAAGAGTTCAGCATAGTAGAGCATTGCTCTGACCATTATTTGAGATTGAAGCGTAACTTGTACTCTGCTGAGTGGAAGTATTGTCACAAGTGGAGGAGTGATTCTCCTGAAAGTCAATCAAACCATCAGAGGCTGGCAGGTGATCAAATTAGGATGTGTTAAGTCCATGTATGCTTGTTAACATGCATGTTGTAAGCACAAAATATATAGTCTTTATTGTGGTTTATAAAATGGTTTTGTATGTTCAAGAGAGTAGTAACTTCACATCTCTTTTGGCAGACATGAGAAGGCATGCCAAAAAATGCCATAAAAATTTGTCCAGATGAAAAACCGAAGTTGAACATCTGACCAATAATGAGAGGAAAACATATTTATGGCATTTAACCGCACAATAGTTAAAAATCTAATTAGCATATCAATCCATCCATTGGTAGATCTCTAAAACAAGTTCAATTCCTGAAGGCTAGAGCATCTAGTCGAAATGTTGAGAGAATACGATTTCAAGTTGATTGTTGAGAAGGTATTGTAATGTTCTTATGTTAAGTGAGAGTTTGTTGAAAATTTACTCTTATTTTCACAGCACGTTCGATTCATGATCATAACTAGTCTGTACAAACATAATAATTATATTATATCATTATTTATAACCTTTGTCACAACATATTGAAGCTCTTATATAGTGACTGATAATTTCATCTAATGCAGTGATGGATGCGTTGTGCTATAATAAATGAACACATGCTTTTTCCTCCCTTCAGAGCGATCGGTATATTTCCAATCACACAAAAGAAAATATCACTAGGAATAAACCTTTTGAAAATAACTGTATTAGAGAGGGCCTAACAGTATATTGTGATTGAGGGTATATTTGTAGATAGAGAACTAACCAATTGACATGAATACTGTTTCCTCAGTTATCCCTGTATGCTTATGCACTTTTTCCTATCCAAAATCTATCCCAATGCTCAACCACCTACGAATTCAAGCAATGCACATGCTAATAAGTGGATCCCGCTTTATATCATGAAACGCATGCAGCATATTATGGTCTAGATATAATCTCTTAGCATAATGACTTATCCCAGAGCAATTAATGCAGTAGCTAATCAAGAAAGGTTGTGGTACTTCTACGAGGGAGATGACCATGCACATACTGCCATTCTGAGTAGTGGCTGGAGGACATTGCTGGTGAGATGGAAAACTGCACATACTAAAATAACTGTATGCTAAAATGTAAAATATAATGTTGATTTATAAAATGTTGATTTATTAAATAGAATGTCTAGCTAGGAAACTTATAATGTGAAATCTTAAATTATATATATATATGTATTCCTAGAATTCATTCTACTGGTCCCCTCATAATATTTTTTTCCGTTATAATCATAACACAACTAATTTATGTCCTCCATTATGACATTAAATTCTCTAATTTTTATGGTTCCTCTAATTACAGATCATATTCTCTATATAATTGAGGGAGTCATACCTTTCATTAATGCACTGCTTTCCGAGGATGAGTTAATGAAAAGGATAACTTTCCCAAAGAATTTGCTCAAATGTTTAATTGTAAGTTACCATACCTCGTAATATATTTTGAGCACTACCATTCCCTATTATGAAGCTACAGAGTAATATACATAACCAATAGATATGGAACACCTTATCCTGATGCAGTAACATTTTAGTAAAGAAATACATTCTGCCATATATATGAGAAAATCATTATTATAGTCAATTATAATACTACAACCGATGACTTGCATTTTGTAGCATAGCTGATGAGATGAGAGTGGAGCAGAGTTTCTTGTTTGACATCGCCATATTTATACTAAAGAAACCTTGTTGCATAGATATGATACATGTATGTAAATAGCATTTAATTAGCATCTCACATGTAATTGTAATCACTTTGTGAATTAAAAAAAAATTCTTTGAGGAATATGGCTTTCCAAACTATTTTTGAGGCTACAGTTAGTAAAAGAAACAGCTACATTGGCAAAAGCTATACAACTCTATGTCATGCTATATTTACAACATATTTACAGCAGGACATTCCACGAAAGGCCATCTCCTTTGTCAATATCAAAGGTTGTTAACATGATTCCAGGAAAGCATACATGCCTGTGCAGCCTCCACAGAAGGGCTTTTGGGAACTGCAGCCATTCATGATGACAGTAGTTTATAAAAAATCTGGCATTTTTAACATGTATAGTTCATATCCCTCCCACCCCCACCGCCCTATTTTTATGACTGATATCGGAATGTATTCAATTAGAGCAGTAAATCATATATTTTAATGGACTAGCTACATCTCAAACACTTAAATCAATTTTATTATTAAATCAAGCTATATATATAAAATGTATTTCTCTGATATTTTAGGATTTTCACTTGATGGCTGCTCCTGAGAAGAATCCTGGTATGAAATCGAGATCAAGATTGTTTTTCCCACATAGTCTTGATATGAAGACTTCCATAAGTTGTATGCAAAAAGCTCTACCCTATATTTCCGATAGTTTGGTAAGAAATATTGATACTATAATAATAGGTAGTATTAATTATTTGGAATAATATTGCAGTGTGTGCCTCAAATCAAGCAATTGGAGACACAAGAGAAAGGATATGAAAGATCGTTAAGCAGTTCGAATAATAAGGAGGTTGAGGAGAAGCTTAATGAAGAACTAAGGGAGTTCATAGATTTGGAAGAGCGTGAATTCAGCACACAATCCAGTCCACTGGGGATCAATCATGTTGGTAAGTAATTGATCCCATCGATGATTGGTTAGGTAATCATCATCACATGTCAAAAAGTGCTCTTTAATAAAGCACCACCACTTTTGTTCCCATTTTGGATGAAATTCTATAACTATTCAGCTCTCAGTTGACATAATAAAATTAAATGACATCTACTCGAATTTTTACTCTCTCAACATTTCGACTATATGCACTAGTCTTCATCAGGAATAATAAAGGCTCGAGCATATGTCAAACGAGTGAAAATTCAAGTTGATCATTGAGATAATTGTAACTCCCTTGTTATTCTTGTAATTTGAAAGCATCCATACAGAGTATATCATGATATCGCTGAAGTGCCTTTGAGCTTTATTAGCATAACTACCTGAGGAGTATTTAGTCAATGATTTTTAAAAAATTGGTCAAGATTTATGTTGAATTTAAGATAATGAAGTAAATTGTCATGCCCAAAAAAATCATAAGAACCATCAAATTCGGTTTCAGGACTTATTTTTCCACCTTTTCATTATTATATATATAATATATATTATTTCCAATTCACAATTTCATTATAAAAAGCATCTAAATCTTTACCATGAATAATGAATCATTATTACAGGGAATTTGGCAAGGATAATCTTCATGCATATGAAATTGAAGCCGCAGCTCATTTACCAGATGCATTTATAGTAAATTTGTTGACTGAAATATGCGACAGTGTTTATTATAAATTTAAGAGCGAGAAGATTATAGGATTCATATCAAATAATAGTAAATGAAAAGGATGGCAAATGTATAAATTTTATACACTTCAGTTTGGGTCTTCTAGATCATTACACACACTCGAGGTAAAGAGAGGGAGCAAGAGAAAGAGGAAGAGAAAGAGAGAACATACAAGAAAAAAGTTTGAAGTAAACTCTATTGGAATGACTTGAAAGAAACAATATGTAAATAAACCTAGACGGATATTTATCTACAATGAGACATTTCCCTCATTTGACATTTCCCAGAGTTTTTCTCTTCATTTAATTTTTGTTTTTACATTGACAGGTCAATAGAGTAGTATGTGATTAAGCTATTACGTATTTACCAGTGACTTTTTCTTTTAGTTCAATCATCTGCAGCTTCCCATCACTTTTCCTTTGGTGCTGGGAAGTTTTGTGAGCCAGACACTTAATTAAGGCATAGCCAACCAGTAAATTGTTTGACATGTAAGATTCAAGAGGAGCTGGGAGACTTCTTGACATTACCATACTTTGCAGTAGGACAGCAAGTGCACCTCACAACAAAACCTACACCTACTGGTTCCTAACAAAAAAATAAAATCTGCTGTAGAATACACCCTAGCTCCTTCATTTGTATTAGCCTGGACTACATCCCTGATCTAGCTGCTTACTTCTAAACATGTCAGTGTCTGAGTAGGTGTGGTCTAAACAATATATATATCCTCGTTTCCTCAGTTTTATATTTTCCTATAAAACATTGTCATAAGTTACCATTGCCATAATATAACACCAAATTTAACTGTTTGGCAGCAATTTGGGGGCACATTCAACCCTGTACCACATAATTATTATGTGCGAAATATAATTATCAGATGTGCCTATTACTCAATTACACGGCTACCAAACATTCAGTATAGAGGAGAGGGAGGCTATTATTAAAGTACTGCACTAAAATGGAGTGTCATTTATTTATTTGAGAGAGCAGGCACAGGCACATTATGTGTCAAAGTAAACAATCACTGGGATCCGCACATGGGCTGAAGTAAACTATGCTACAGTAATAATGAGAGCTACTAGGTGGCAAAGTAAACGATCACTGGGAGCCCCACATGGGCTGAAGTAAACTATGCTACAGTAATAATGAGAGCTACTAGGTGGCAAAGTAAATGATCACTGGGAGCCGCACATGGGCTGAAGTAAACTATGCTCCAGTAATAATGAGAGCTACTAGGTGGCAAAGTAAATGATCACTGGGAGCCCCACATGGGCTGAAGTAAACTATGCTACAGTAATAATGAGAGCTACTAGGTGGCAAAGTAAATGATCACTGGGAGCCGCACATGGGCTGAAGTAAACTATGCTACAGTACTAATGAGAGTTACTAGGCAGCAAAATAAATGATCACTGGTAGCCCCACATGGGCTAAAGTAAACTATGCTACAGTGAGAGCTACCAGCAGAACAATTTAAGTTCCACAACATTACACATGTCCGAGACCTACTACTTGAGAAGGAGGCATTTATTACCTTGAACTGATTGAAACAATGCAAATGATGAGGGTTCATTTTGTGCTGTAATTCATATGATATTCCTTGGTAGTTGGCACGTTAATCATTAAAACAAGAAGACTGAGCTAGAGGCTAGCTAGCTAGCAATATACATTTAACAAGAGCTAATAGTCTTCAGTAATTGACATCCAGCTGGTCTTCCTCTTCGATGGCATAAAAATCAGCAAAGGATTGTCACCACCTGCTCTTGAGCTAGAAGTGGGGCATTATCCTTCTTGATGTTGCAGAAGGTATTCTATTTAAGGCAGTTGATTTCTTTATCTTCACTACCTAGATAGTGCATGGGCCATAGCGTGTGACAGCTTTGACCATAGATGAATATAATTTTGAGAGTGGATCTTTTCGGAGAGTGGCTTCTATTTCATTAGCAAGAGGAAACAGGTGAGGGAGGGAGGTCTATTAGAGAGCAATGACTTAGTGGGAGTGGCATCAGGTTGAGCAAATACGGTATATATTTTCCCATGCTGCAAAATAGTGAGCACTGTTATTTACATGAGTGCTTTATTGAGTTCACTCACTCCTATTGTAGACAATGATGGTATTTCCTACTCAATATTTATATAGTAAAAGATCTACATATGCAAACTAAAAGGTCATGCATGTAGTGCCATAGTATATACAATTATTATTCTTACCAGCCAAGTATCAACTCCAATACACACAAACAGTGAATGAAAAATATCAAATAAAATTAGTAAGAATAACACACCTTAATATAATATACTTATATATTTAAAAACTGGTCAAGTTGTTTGCCTGACAAATCTTATTTGTCTGAAAATCTATAATTTTACCAATGTCTGACCTAAGCATCATACTGTCTTTAATGTTCAAGATAGATGTTAAAATAATTATATGAACAGGTTCCTGTGGAAGAATTCATGATTGTGAGGGCAATGGTATTTTGAAGCTGCCTAGTGGAACTACATTTCAGAAGCACATCAAGCTCCTATTTTACCAGAATGACAGGTAAGTAACACAATATATGATGAGTAGATACATTGTACCCACCACAGAGTGAAGAATATACAAGAAAATAATATGGCTCATCTTCTTAAGTTACAAGTTGCTTGTTCAGAAGTTTTAATTACTACTAGATAACCAATTAAATATGCTTTGTCAATATTTCACTAAATATTTCTTGAATATAACTGTATATATTCAACCAATTTATTGAGTATTTTTGTTTGAGCAAGTATGTCAATAGTTTCCATAGAATGATAAAATACAATGCAAAAATTCAGATTCCCACATTGTTCACTGTTTGGGATATATCTACTAAGGTCATGTAAAAGCTTCCTGTTGATATTTTAATCTGGTGGAAAAATTCTGAGATCTTGTTTTTCAAAACACTTTTCTCTCATGTTTTCCAAGATTTGCTAGAATTGCAATTGAAGGAAAACTTTCACAACCTTATATTACAAATATTTAGAAAACTTTATGATGCGCATGCAATATTGGGTGTGTGTATATTTGTGTATGTGTGTGTATGGTTGTGTGTTTGTGTGTTTGAGTGGTGGTATGTGTGTTCTTGTGTGCATTTGTGAGGTTTGTCTGTGTATAAGAGAGAGACTTCATTTATGTATGGTATTTGTTTGTTGGTCTTGTGTTGTGTGTGTATGTTTTGTGTGTATGCACACCATGCTTACATGTCTGCCAAAACCAGGTTTTCAATTTTGCAACTCTGTTGTGTGTGTGTGCATGAACACATGCGTATGATGCATTTTGTTTGAATACTACCAATATGTTTTAACATTACTTCAGTTTTGACTTGAGGAAAGCTGAAACTTCTATGAAATTGTTATTCCAATGTGTTGAGTAAGTTATATCATTTAATCTATAAAATAATGGAGCCACCAGCCATTATCATTCCACGATGCATTTCAAATGTTACGGAAAACAATGCCTCTAACATTAAAATAATCTTATTTTTTTACTTATTATTTTATTTTAGAAAATCTGTGAAAGTGTACAAAGATACACATGAAATGAGACGTGTTCAACAGGAAAGGCTTGACATGAAGCATGTTCAACTCATCAGGGGTTTACTACAGAACCACATTGTACAGGTTAAATCTGAAGTTGAATCCACAGATGCTGTTGAATACAGGAGGTAGGTTATATTTGCAGTTATTCAATGATTACCACATGGTGCTCACATGAGACCTACTCTGATTAATTTGTTCATATAAATGCTGCAATTTTTATGTTCATGAGGTGCATGAATGTTGCAATTGCCATAATAAATTATGGTGCTACTGTTTTCAAATGCTCATAAAACATCAAGTAAATTGTCTACAAGCTAAATCTTAATACTGTTAGATGGGTCAATCGTACTCTTTTCAGTTAAAGAGAATTTGGACAATTTATCTGTTTTGACACATGAAAATCAATCAGAAACTAGGTTTGTAAAGAAGCTTTCTAAAAAAACACAGATAGTGTATTTCATGCAGAAGAAGCCAGTACCCACCTCAGAGAGATCTGGAGTTATGCTTTTTCCCATATCTGTGCAAACAACAATCAAATGTTAAAGCAAATAGTGTTGGCCTGCTCTCTCGATACAAGTAACCTGCCTTGTCTAGTTTGAGAATGGATTTGATATATCTATAGAATAGAGCAAAAGATGGACAACAATGGTGGCTGTTACTGTTGGGTAGGTTTGGTTTTGTTCACTATTCTTGGCTGATGATTTTTGGATGGGTGTTGTTTTCTGGAGGAAATACTGATCAATATTATTTATTCTCTTTACCCACGAAAAAAACATCATGAAAAAGTTAATCAATATTAACAATCAGCAAGAAATTTAAATAACATTGAAATGAGGAATTCAAAACTATATTTTTATTATAAAAGTGTTTTCTGAATGTTTAAAACCAAAACATTTTGGTCAATTTATAGCTCCATTCATATTTGCTTCAAAATATTTATGAACAATGCATACCATAATATAAACCTACTGAGAACCATAGTGCAAAATTGCTTTGATGCTCATGATTTAATCTAACTCATTTGATGTGTGACACTTTGATCATTCACCTCTTATTCCAGCTATCTACATACTGCTCTCACTGACCTGTGCATATAAGAAATAGATGAAGTTCTTTATATTGGGATTGGTTGTTAAGAGGTGGCTTGATGTTTTAAAGTGTTTAATCAGGAGCAATTAGTTCATTCATTGGTTATTCTCGATAAAGACTGAAGCATCTAGTGGTGAGGAAATTCTTTATGGACATATAAGGGTTCATTGAGAGCGATAAAGCAATTGTTTAAATGCAAATCAAGTTGATATATTTTCATTATAGTCATGTTTTCATTTATTTTTATGATGGGACTATTATGGAATTTCAGGAAGCTTACCGAAGTCTGTGGCAGAGTCATCACTCTAATAAAGGAATCAAAGTTATTGTCAAAGGTAATTTTGATATCCATGGAATGATTTTTTACAACTTTCACAATACTGGCATCTAATAAGTGAATCAACTAAAAGCTATTTCAGCTCCATTCTCATTCAATGACTGCAGCCTTTTTGCTATATTGCATATATATTTATGACAGAAGGTCATTTATTGCTGGTTGCATGTAATTACAAAGTAAAAAGGTTTATCATCATGGATGAATGGTGCTAGGTAATCAACATTAATATACTGCGAGTAAGATTCTTACATATAATATTGTAGACTTCAGAGTAACTCCAATTAAAGATTCTCTAGTAGCTATCTGCAAATAATAGTAAGCCATAGAATTGACAACAATACATTGAGGATATGAAAATAGATTGCAATGTGATTGCTGCCAAATTTTGATGGATAAACAAATATACAAATATTCTATCTTAATAACTGTAGGTGGGAAATAATTACAATAGAAATCAATTTTTGTTACTTAAAAGCTGGATTTTTTTATGCATAAACCATTTTCTATAGCTGTAAACAATCCTAGGAGGTGGAAATTTTAATTGTTTATTGCTCATGTGAGTTTCTAGTTCTCAACAATAGTGATATCTACACAAGAGAATACCATTTCTAAAACCTATGTAAGAGCTCTCATGGTGAAAGCTATAGGCTACATCTAAGGAAAACACCAACTTGCTGAAATGATGTAGCTTATAGCGGCAAGCATTATCCCATTGGCTTAAAAAATAACACCATAAAAACTTAAAACTAGGCAAGCTAAAGGTATAAATGATTTAGAGTTGCTTTGAATGACTACATTGCCTGCAACATTAGAGTTTCCAACATCGAGGCACTAGCTAACCAATACATACTAGCTTACCTGATAGAGCTGAGGCACCTCATATTTTACTCTATGCTACTTTATCACATGACTTAAAAAAGTCAGGTGCACATGAGCATTCTGCTTGAGTGTACAACAGTACAATAGTGGATAAAATTCAATGTAATTCCTGTCAACTTTAAAAGTAATTTTGATTTTTAATAAATAGTAATTCTAGGCTGAAAATAATTATTAATTATCATTAAACACGTTTTCCCCCTATTAGACGATCTCTCTACTCAACCATCCTTGTGACAGAGTTGTGCTTCAGGTGCTTGCACTACTGAATGACATTCTGTACATGCTAAATTATGGATATCCGAGTGCTGAAAATCCTTCTCACACTAATGGATGGGCCGATCCTCATGACTTTGACTTGGTGTCTTTGCTAAAAGTCAATAAAAACCTTTTTTTCAAGGAGATAAAGAAGAAATTGAAGCAAAGTGCAATATTTTACGACCAAAGGTATTATACTATGAGTTACGTACTAAAATTATACCCATATTGCTAGTATTTTCATTGTCCAAACTTTGATATCTTTTCCTAACATTTGTGCCATGTTTCATCCTTAAATTGTGTGTTTCCCTGGTCCATATTAAAGTCCACAATTTTTATTTCTGAATTGACGCAAAATGACAACTACTATTCAGGAAATACAGTGGATTCATTTGCTAATTGTGCTAATAGGTATTAGAAGTGGTCATTTACAATTATCTGTTGTTATGAACACACATTCTAAACCATTTTTAATATAATAAACCATGAATAATCTTTGTTTATTTACTCAATTCCTTTTCAGCCAATATTTAGTTCAACAAAGAACCAAGTCAGTGGTATGTCATCTAAAGTAATATAACTACTGTATAATTTGTAGTTGACTAAAGTAATAGAAAAATGTCATTATCGAAGAACAGAAAATATGTGCTTCAACTGCCACCTTCAACTCTAGAAGAAGTTGTTGTAAAAATACATTTTTGTTAATTTAGGTCGACAAACCAGTCAACACTTTGACACCTCCAGAGGAGCAGAAAACTACCATAGAGATGGATCATCCTGTGCACAATTCTGCTCAAGAGATTCCATTATCACAATTAACAAATCATGAGTGTGGTGAAAATGCATCAACCCAGCTGTGCTCAATAAGTGACAATTATCAGGTTAGTGTAGATCAATTGATATAAAAAATATTTAAATTCTTATATATTGTTTTATAGGAAAGTAGTCGTCAGAATCATGAGAAGAAACTCCTCGAGTTGCAAGAAACAAGTAATGTGTTTTTGATAATGAATATCCTCAGTAAGATGTGCGATGGTCAGAAGACTGTAGTTCAAGATTACCTGAGGGATCAAAAAGGATCAACTGGTTCTGAAAACATTGTAGCTGAGGTTGCTCTATTTATGAAGATCTACATGCGGCATGGATTCAACAACAGATCTTACTTTCAGTTGATTGCTCTGTTGATTCGTACTCTACTGGAAATGTGTGTTGGAAATTTAGAAAATAAAAAAGTCATTATTGATCAAGGAATTCTGAAAACAATCAATTCTATCCTCCGAATTGATATGAATGTTTCTGCTTGTGCTGAAGATCATAGTCATACACAGCAATGTGTTAGTCAACAAGATATACTGTTAGTTAAGTCGAATGCTTTGGAATTGTTGAAGACATTTCTTGAAGAAACTAGCCAAAATTCTGGTGAATGCATTCTTCGGGTTGGACATGGATTAGATCGGAATGCTTTGTATCATTCTATTGAGGTGCTTTATTATTATTTCAAGAGGATGAGGAAGGATAAGAAGGATAAAATGGCTGCAGAGCAAGCTTTATTTACAGCATATCACATTCTACTTCAACTTGGTCACCATCCTGGTCTCCAGGAGCTATATGATATTTCAGGTATCTAAGACAATATGCAATAGACAATATTGTCTGCTGTAATCCATGATATGCTACCTAGTTCAGTAATTATGGATATTTGGAAGGTAATCACTACCTGGTCAATATAATAGAAAAAACTGCCTATTCTTCAGATAATAGTCAAATAAAGTAATCAGATGCAAAATATGAATTTCAAACACTTTTAAACCCTACCTAATACTGCCTTCGATAGTGACTTTTCATTTATTTCCGGTTTATTTATGGTCAAATAGCGTAAGAGGTCAACAAAGTAATTTCCAATTTATTTTGACTGTAGTGCATGATTGTAGACTGCATATATGATGTAAATATATTCTTTGTCTTGATCTGAGGCAAATCCTTACATGTTATTATTAGCAGTACTCCTATAGTTTCCTTAATCTTACATTATAATTTATTGAAATAGAGCAGCCTTAATATCATTATGTAGTATTAGTACTGCTACTGATTTGACTGATCTGTTATGTCTAACAGGTGTGACACAAGACTCGAAAGTATGGGAATATTGTGAAAAAAAGTCATTGAGTGTAGAGATTATGTATTCACCACCAGAAAATCCAGAAGACAAAGTTCTAACCAGAGTTTATTTCCAAAGTGAATACAAGGTATACTTGAATATTATTGTTACCAGTGCTTCTTGTTAAATGTAGTGGTGATATATATTCTCAGTGTTATTAATTTTGTGGTGCAAAAGCTATTTGTTAATTAAAGTGCCACTGAAAAGAACTATAGCTCATTTCTGTATAAAGGTGGGACAAATCTTTCCTACAGACTATTTTTATGCCTGGAATTAAATATTTTATTCATTTTCCCTGCAGGACTTTCTTCGGCCTGAAGTAAAGGAATTCATCAAGTGGAATGTTGACAGAAGTTCTGAAAAGGAAAAATTGCGAAACCTTTTGTCTTGGATGAAGTGCACAAAAAGGGATATTTTGCACCATGTATGCCAATATTACATTAAAAATTATATAAACAATTTTCCATAATACCTATTTTATTTTCCTCTATTATCTAGCATAAACTATTCTTCTGGAAGCATAGCATATTGAGACCATTTTTACTTATCCCGTAAGAGTACTGATTATTAAATGTGTGAGGCACGAGGTAATACTTTTTCATGTTTGTTGTGTATACAGAACATCACGTTACTGGATTCTTCTGTTTCTAACATTTCTAATGAATATTCTGGTGTTAGTAAGTTTGTCTCTACCTGCAAAACTATTGGATTCCAGGTATGAATTTATCTCATCACCAAGTTTTACAATTGAAGTGAATTAGTGTTAGAATAAAAGTGATTGATTAACAGTGTACTAATCCCATCTGTGTGACTCTATGTCCTTTAGAATTCTTCTACAGCATACTAGCATGCATTTCCCATAAAATTTTTACAATGTTGCACTACACTGATATCAGTAATAAGTTTACTTATAAGAGTTTTGACTTTTCACATGTGAACTTTACAGGAACAGTACTGACATAAACATTGTCATTTCTCCTTCTGTGGAGAATTGGTTTTATCCAACACTTGGAGTATTCGGCATATTGCATTTCATTTTTGCATTTTGGATGGCAGCTGAGTATTTCTTAGCTAATGTACCACACTTTGTCAAGGGACCTATTTGGATGGACTCTTGGAAAATGTAATGTTCATTATTTTGCATCTGCATGAGAGATTACTATTTTAATTCTACCTTTCCAGATGGCTGTCCAAAACTGGTGTTCATTGTAAAAGAGACTGTCGTTGTTGTAAAAGACGCAAAAAGAAAGAAATGCCTTGCTCGTACAGTATACGGCAGGATCACCATAAGCCAATGCGACGCATACAAAGGTAGAGTGTTATCTGAATAGTGCTTATCGGTGAGGATTGCTTAATTAACAACCAAGTTTTATGCAATTAGCAATTTAATTTGCTTTGATGAAGATCGAAGTATTTCGGTTGAAACCCTGGCTTCAAAAACCCAAATAGATCTTAAAGAATATGATGTCAGCTGAGAGTAAATCATACAACTACATTACATAGATGAATTTAAATTAGCCTGTCAAATTATTACATTTTTAAAACAGAAAATGGATGGTGTGAGATTGATTCAAAGATATTGGAATGGTCACTTCAGCCTTTCAATAAATTTGGCACTCAGAAGAAGAGTGATACCAGTGAAGTAAGATTTTATGATGAAGAATTAAAAAAGGGCATTGACGATTAGTGATTAGCTACTATAATGTACAGCATAGCAAGACCGATTGAAGGTTGTACTTTTTAGTAGCAGAGCATTATGCCATGCAGGCACAGTGTGTAATCATTCAACAATCTGAGCCCTCAAAGTACCATGCCAGTGTATTGGGAGGAAATGAATTGTAACCATCTTCTTAAAATCGTCTGCGACCACCATTGTCTCAAAACTATGTTGAGTTGCATAAAATGAATGATGCTTAATGACATCATCCACCAAAGAATAAAAAGAAACACAAAAATGTTTTCCTATAATTTACTTTAACATATTACATTTTGTTACAGGGTTTTGCAGCCAAGGAAAATTGAACTTTACGAACAGCATGTGCTTGGATTTAGGTCACTTTACATATTGGTATGTTGTCAGAATTATATTGCTGAATAAAAAGTCATTATGTTGCGTATATAATTTAAGATAACACTATTTAATTCAAATGGAAACTTTATGGATATGAACTGTTTACAATGTTTTATGTAGAGAGCATATTTCACTTGAACGATTATTGACATTGTATTGGCTAACAATCAAGATTGATTTTTTTAATTCAAAGATGAAAAGTGTTATAGCATTGTGTAACTTACTCAACACTTATCACTCTGATGGGAAATATCTAATGGCATTTTAATTTTGACTTTTCTCACAGATCTTTGTTTTGTGCTCATTTCTGGCCTTCTTCACCACGGGCTACGTCTATTGTTTATGCCTCTTCTACATTATAGAGAACAATGATCTGCTTCAAAGGGCAATCAAGTGTATCTCAAAAAATGGTAATATTCTTATCATAATATTATAATTATAAGCAGAAATGTTGACTCTCTTATAATTAATGATTTAGATACTCAAAAATTATTTGACTGTATTAAAATTATATACAGTGAAAATTGCAGTTAGTGTGGTGATTATTTTAATAGGCTTTGTCTGCCGATGTATGGCTGTATTATTACACCATAAAAGCTCCATTTGTACACTAACATCTATTATAATATTTTCAACAATCTGCCATTTGACATAGTACTGATAATTATGATGAATCAACTTAGATTTATTCATCGATGTTTTGGCTAGATCTTCTACTCTTCACCATATGGTGGATAGCTAGCTAATAGTATATTATATTAACCTCACATGAGTTTAATATCTCATTACCCCTGGATGTAGGCTAGCATCTAGCCAAAATATCGAGTAATTAAATTTAAGTTGGTTATCAAGCAAGTCATTGTATATATTAAACTATTATGTAGCTATGTGGCTAGCAACCCCTTTGCACTATTCAGAAATATGAGTAGTTACAGGCAACTGTTTGCTGGAATACATGTACTCCACCAATAGGTCAAGAGACTACAACTGCTCCAGAACACGACAATCACTGTATTATTATAAGTACACTGTAAGGGCATGTTCATATGTTTTATGCACTAGCAATATGACATGATACAATACATCATTTTTGATGGATTGTTTGAGCCACACCGATGGTTTACCCTCATAATTTTTTTAAAATGACTAGCAAAAATATAAACTACTTTATGTGTGAGATTAAAATTAAATAAAGAAAATATCGACTTATTCTTATTTCTATGCACACCAATTTTAATATGGGGTGTTTATTCTACCATCAAGATAGAACATTCCTCCCTCCCCCCTAGTCTTTTTAAACAAATCATTTTTAGCAGCATAACCCAAGTAGTAATCTCATTGTGTAGCACACCAAAGTAGTTTTTAGACTTATTTAGATTGTTTTGACTACTTACAATCACACATTTATATTGTGCTATAGGACCTTTTCCGTTAAAAATAATATTCACTAAATATAATACATATTTTTAAACCATAGTTTACATTGGTAGATTTATTTCCTTCTTTTTTAATTTCTTTGTTTTTATATAAACATTTTTTGTCTTCATTGCTCTGTTTTTTTAAATTTCTATTATGTGTTTGCAATCTCCATCACAAAAAATAACTCCAGAACTAGCAATTTTTCTTCTTTCATATATTTATACATACACATAGCTACTCAAGTAGATTACCTAGTTTTATTGAAAGTCTTTGCTGTCAGAGCAAGCTTCTCAGTCACCAACACAAAATTCACCTCTTTGCAGTGAAAATGTGCAGAAGTCTTGATATAGCCAATGCACACCTGAGCATATTTCTGTGTTGAAGAATTTTGGAGGTTTATTGAACTAAGAAATACATTAGTTCTCAATGAGCTCTCAGTTAATATAATGTAGATACATTGAGTTTCTCAAAAATTCTACTTGAAATTGACTCACTCGCCCTTTCGGCTGGATCTTGCTAGCTGCTGTAGCATTCATCAGGTATAATTATTCTTATGAAGGATAGAGCATCTAACTGACACATTCAGTCAAATTAATTATTGAGAAGGTCATTTTATAAGCACATTAGTTGCTTCAAGTCAAGATTGGTAGTAAAGTAATTGTGAATAAGGTACTCAACTTTTAGAGAATTAAAAAAAATGATAGATGCATGAATAGTTTAAATAAAATATTCATGGTGTTTATCATTTTCTTTGTGCTGCTTGTGTAATGCTTTGTGAAGGATGGAAATGTTTAGCTAAAATAGTCCAAACAACATTTAGAAGGCAAAAAAAAAGGGATTTTGGCACTTTTTTGCACAGTCTCTTTGGCCTCCACCAATTTGAAATACATGTCCGATGTTAGCAAGAGTATTATTATTATATATTATCATCTTACTTGCAGGTTCATCCCTTTTATGGGTCGCTGCTCTGATTCTGGTTTGGATTTATGTCTATTCTGTCTTATCATTTGCCTTTTTTCATCAGTCATTCACAGATTCTGGACTATTTTGTAATACACTTTCGGAATGTTTTGTGACAGTGATGAGAATTGGCCTTCTGGATAGCCTTGGATTGGTAAGAATTGCTAATAATTTTTTGGTATTTAATTAATCAAACAAGGATTAAGAGATCAAAAAGGCTTCTCATAATTTAGGGGGAAACTTCTGATGCAACCAATAAGTTCATTTTAATACAGCTCGATCGACTAGGGTACAAATTTGTCTTATTTTCATATAAATGTATTCACTGTTTAACTGGAAATATTGACCTAATTTGCAGCATTGAAAATCAGAGTCCTTAACAATCATTATTTTAACCATTTGCATATCATGATCATCACTACCAAATTTTTAAAGCATCATAATCATTGACACTGAATTTTAAAATATTTTGACTATCGACATTTTTAGCTGTATATTCTATATATATACATTACATGCATTATCAGATTATCATTTTTACTATTTTTCTCTCTGCAGTTTATACCATTCAGAACGGCAAATTTTCATGAGGCTGGTCTTCGTCTCTTATTTGATATTTCCTTTTTTGTCATCATTACAACAATATCTCTCAGTATTACTTTCAGTATTATTCTGGATGCTTTTAGTACAACTCAACAAGAAAGGGTAAAAATACATATATTATATTTATATTGTATATGTGATATGTACTTGATATTAAAAGTACACACAATGGTTTGAGGTTTCTATAGAAACTTTGTGTCCCATTCTATAGACTAGAAACCATAAAGCATCCAATCACATGTGGCTGCCTATATCATCGGAAGTAATGTAATTGACTTTCAATCGTTTCTAAGCTGACAGATATTCCTGATTATAAAGGATAGCACATCTAGCTGAAGTGTTAAAATGTCCTATAGACAAATTTCAAGTCAATTAGAAAAAAAGTTATTTAAATCATTGACTTAGCCTGATAACAGAAGTGTCTTTTGAACGAGGATGAGTAATTACAATATTGCCCTGTTGTTAGGTTGTGGTATAGATTGATATGTATCGACTTGTAGCTTTCATTAGCTGGTTTACATATATTCTATCGTGTAAGTTTTCAGAGTACTTATTCTAGCCTGCAAACTGTCTAAGCTGCCAGTTATAAGATTTCCTTTTCCCAATGCCTGAACCATAAAACTATCAGCAGATATCATTCTGTCATACCACATAGTCAACAAAACTGCATATCTGCCAAGTATAAATATATCATCACCAAATGTATCTAGTTTTTGCAGGTACCATAGATTTTAACATGTGCAATGAGTACTTTGCATAAATTTATCTCTACAGTTGGATGCTATAAAAGATATGGAAAGTACCTGTTTCATCTGTGGACTGAGCAAGGATAAATTTGATTATAAAAAAGAGGTAACCAATATGAAGAAGTTTAACTCGGTTGAGTCTGTACCACATGTAAAAATATTAGAGTGTGGGTTAATAAATCTTGTTAGTTTGGAAGTAAAATATGATGTGCTGTTTTGTTTGCACCTGGTCTTTAAATAAACCTTTTATGATGCTCCAGACTTCAGTTTTGCTTGTTCTGTTCTAAATTATTGAGGGTAACATAAAGCTATATAAAGTATTTCTTCACACTCAGCTTGTCATAGGACACTTCTCATTCCTCAAATAGACCACTACCTAGCTCCTGCCATTGATGGAAAGTATCAGACAATCATGCAATACTAAACTGCACCATTCAATTTGACTTAATACCCAACAAACTTGACTCTCACCCCCCCTACCCCACAAACCAAAAAATTGAATGGTTGTGTGTGCCTGTGTAATATAGTTTATTTTTAGAAGTTCAGGTGATTGTGACTTTAAGTTCACTCCTTGTACACTTACTATAGAGTGAAACAGCAGCAGCAAATCGTTTCTTGAACTGAATAACCAGCATTACCACAAAGAATAAATTATATTATGCAGCATGCACTCTAAAATGATTTAGTTTGCAGAAAAACATTCTATCAGCAAGCCATGAAGAAGGTTTCTCATGGGGAGATTATTGTTAGGAAATGGAAGAAGCAGAAGCAGAAATATTAATACTGAACCTAAAATACTTGTCTTACCTAGACCATGCATAAATGTGCCATATGAATAGCAAAGTCAGAATAATTATTCATGGCAACATATTGAAAACAGAAAAGTGCTTGCTCCTAGGAGGCCTAACTAGACACTAGAAACTTCAGCATCTCCTAGAACAGGCACTTAAAACAGCAGGAGAGAGTTGTATAATGAAAGAATGTCCTCAGGAGAAAAGCCCTTTACTGCAGCTGGTGATGTCAGGACTCCAGAAGCTTCTTTGATTAGAATTGGGTCAAGAAAACCAGGAACAAGGTGGCTAATGATGTATTTGTCCACTCAAACCCTGTTGGATTTTCAGCAGCACTGATGGCTCAGAGAATGACACCATTCACTCTCATACTATAGGGATCATTTGCCTCATCATTAGAGACAGGTGATAGTTCTCAAAGGTTACTGAACATAACTATCTGTATGCTTTCATTGCTTACTTGTGCTTCCATGAACTGCTAACAAACTACATGCAATATTAACCAATAGTCTCGATGATTGTAAATATGAACTTGCTCAAAACCCACTTCCTTCACTCTTCTCTTGCCACTTACCTGAACCAAAAGTTCCCTCAGTGAAGTTTGGCATGTTTTGATACCCATTCCCTTAGTGTGTGCAGGTGCTATGTGTTCAAATTGAATAGATTACTCAGAATTTGTCAAGGAAATATTGTTTAAAATGACAAAGCATAGTTTATGATAATTCTAACTCTGAATCAAACATATTTTTTTTATTTTATTTGTTTCTTTGACAGGGATTTGACAACCACGTGTGGCTCCACCACAATATGTGGGCCTACTTCTACTATAATGTCTACTTGGATCAGATGGATCCCAATGACCACACTGCTGTAGACACTTACGTTTACAGAAAGGTACAATAATAATTTCTAAACAAGTGAAAATATTGCTAAAAAATATTGTGATCATAAACATTTATGCAGATATGTGAAGAAAATACTGACTTTCTGCCTATTGAGGAAGCACTGGAACTGAAGTGTGATGGTATCAATAATGACAAGAAGAAAACTGATGCATAATTAATCACCCATGAACTTTATTAGTACTATGTAGTTAACAAACATCTATACTGTATTCTCATAGTTATATATGTGCATTAATTCATGCTTGTTTTCTCCCCCATTGCATAAGTTTTATGATATTTTATTGAATTAACAATAATCATTTTATAAAATTTGAAAACCTTGCTGCCAATGAATATAGATATATTAAGGGCTATTGTCTTACTTTTTTCCATTTATTCCTATATAATAGACAACTCCTCTGAATTTTTAAAAGTCTAACTTGGTGAAGAAGTTCGTACTGCTATATATCATGACGGTATCAGGCTATAATTGGATTGGCATGATAACAATGATGGGTGGAATTTTAAAAACCCAAGAGAACCACTTCACTCACATCAAACAATTTTTCTCAAGACTTTTTATATGCAGCTAGGATATTTATAGCTATATAGACACATGATCTACATTAATACAAAAACCGTCATCTATCACTTGGATGTATAATTATATGAAAAGTTCAGCTACATAATGATCTATTTTCTACTTGAGTACAAAATGTATACCAAATCTTATTGAGAGGATGTTTAAAAATTATAATTTATGCAGAAAATTGACCAATAAAAATTGTTCGTTATGACAAATCGTCAATTTTCGAGATAATGGCAATCAAAGTTGAACATAATCATTATCACAATAGCACAACAATAGATAATGTATATTTAAAAAGGAATATTACCGGTATGAAAATGTGTATGTAAAATATTAGTCTGGCACGATGAACACACCTGACATAAGCAAATTAAAGTTGTCAAATTTGACTAATAAATAAATACAAGTACATATGTCAAGGATTCTGAACAATTTATGGAACTTATTCAAGGTGAATGTTTATCATGGGATGAGCATCTCGTCAGTTTGATGTTTCGCTTTTTACCAATATTCCCATTGATGGGGTCTTGGAATGAATTTTGAAATGTTGACAAAAGATGGGATACTTGCATGAGAGGACTGTGGTGCTGACTAGATTTCTGAACTGTTCGAGTTGTGCATAAAATCCACAAACTTCAGGTATCAAGGAAAATATTATGAGCGGAAGAGAATGCAGCAATGGCTCTCCAGTATTTGCAGTGGTAGCCAACCTTTACATGGAATTCTTATGACAAATTGGCGCTCACAACTACCTCCCTCAAGGCAAGGTTTTGGAAGAGATATGTTGATAGTACCTTCTTCATAGTGAAGAAGGTAAGAGAGCACGAGTTGTTGGACCATCTTAACAACATCAGGCTTTCCATAAAGTTTACCAATGGAGCTAGAAGTGGATGATCATTTCCCTTTCTGGATGCCACCTACACAGGAAGGAAGATGGAAAATCAGTTTACAGAAAACACATGCACATCAACTGGTACTTGATTATAGATCACATCATCCTATCCATGTCTGAAGAAGAGCATTGAAGAGCTGCATGAAGGAGCAAGGAGAGTAGTGGCAGAGAATAAAGACTT
>JAQNBH010000012.1:8631763-8791763 GCA_028752905.1 Cladorhizidae sp. MBARI D1340-BT2 | reverse complement strand
TTTCCCCACTAGCCACCAAACTTTATCTGAGCCTGGCAACTTGTACTGACCTTGGGCTGATCGCTAAGGGGTTCCCCCTCTGTACGCCGACGCCACCTTCGGGGAACGGCACGGGTACATGGGAGACCCCTGATCAGCCACTGTCGCAAGTCCAGGACCGGCAGACCAGACCTGTGGACCTGCAGACCAGAACCAATCGACCTGTGAGCAGACCAGACATCCCACCCCAGATGAGCACCCCAGCGGACCTGCAGGCCAGACCCTCGGGACCCCACACTCCATCAGTGGTGAGCCAGCTCGCACACACCCCACCCAGACCCTGCTCATGCCCAACCAGGGCACCCCCCCCAGACAGACCCACCTCCCTGCCCTTCCCAGGTACGGAGGAAAACCGCCACAGGCTTGAGCGTCACTTGCTGGACTTATACTCAGCAAGTGCGTTCAATGTCTGTGAGCATCAGCCCCTCCCAATGATGTCTGGACCCCCCCTCTCCCTGAGCATCAACCCAACCGCCACCCCCAAGCCTTGCCACACCCCCATCCCCATCCCCATCCATTGGCAGGATGAGGTGAAGGCAGGCCTTGATAGGGACGTCCGCCTTGGCGTGCTGGAGAAGGTCCCCCTGGGTACGCCCGTCACTTGGTGCCACCGTATGGTCATCTGCACCAAGAAGAACGGGTCGCTCAGGAGGACCATCAACTTCCAACCCCTAAACCAGCACGCCACGCGTGAGACCCACCACTGCCCCTCCCCGTTCCACCAAGCTCGAGCCATTCCACGCAACACCAAGAAAACCATCTTCGACGCGTGGAATGGCTACCACTCGGTGGCCCTCAACAAGACAGATAGACACTTTACCACCTTTATTACACCATGGGGAAGGTATAGGTATCTTACAGCACCCCAAGGCTACATCGCCTCGGGTGACGCCTACACGGCGCGGTATGACGCCCTCGTCGCCTCCGTGATGTCCAAAACCAAGTGCATCGACGATGCACTGCTCTGGTCGGACGACATCACGGGGGCCTTCCACCAGGCGACTGAGTGGCTCCACATATGCGCCGTGAATGGCATAACCTTGAACCCGCGCAAGTTCCACTTTGCTGAGGACACAGTGGAATTTGCCGGGTTCACAGTGACCCCCACCGAAGTTCGCCCAGCGGACAAGTTCCTCGTGTCGATTACCGACTTCCCGACACCCACCAGCATCACCGACATACGGGCCTGGTTTGGCCTTGTAAACCAGGTCTCGTACGCGTTCGCGATGACTGCTGCGATGCTCCCATTCAGAGCCTTGCTCAAGCCATCCACCCCTTTCGAATGGACGGACGAACTGGCCGAAGCATTCGCCACCTCCAAAAGCCACATCTGCGAGCGCATCAGGGTCGGCGTCCAGATCTTCGACAAAGACCGTCCAACCTGCCTGGCCACGGATTGGAGCAAGAGCGGGATCGGATTCTGGCTGTTTCAAAAGCACTGCCAGTGCTGCCTCGAGGACATCCCCAACCCCCGACTAAGGAACCTGAAGGAGAAGACCCTCCGTTACCGGTTCCGGATGGTGTACATCCCTGGCGTGAGAAACCATACCAGCGATGCTCTCTCACGCCACCCATCCGGAACACGGACACCTCCCAGATTTCACCTCCCCGATGATGTGGCAACCCCCGACCCAGCCTGCCCAGGAAGCCTCGACTACCCCGTTGACACCACTCACGCACTAGACGAGGACGACGGACTACCACTGGCTATCTGCGCAGCAACTTCTACCATCCCAATAGCTTGGGAACAGCTCCAGATTGCAACCACGTCAGACCCCACCATGCAGGACCTCATGTTTTACGTTGAGGAAGGACCACCAGTTGACAGGCACATGCTCCCCGCGAGCATCCGTGCCTTCTTCCCAATTCTACACGACATCACCATCATCGACGATGTCGTGTGCTACGGTGAGCGAATCGTCATTCCCACCTCCCTCCGACCTACGTGCCTGGCCGCCCTTCACGCCGCACACCAAGGGACAAGTGGCATGATAGCCAGAGCTACCTCATCGCTCTACTGGCCAGGCCTGACCGCTGACATCGCCGCCACAAGAAACAGCTGTCCTGCGTGCAACAGCAACGCCCCATCCCAACCGGCTATGCCGTCAACTACACCCGAGGAGCCAGAGTATCCCTTCCAGCACATCTGTGCGGATTTCTTCCACCACGAGGGATCCGCATACCTTGTACTGGTCGACCGATACTCTGGCTGGCCAATCGTCGCCCCCGCCACCAATGGAGCCACAGGACTCGCCAGCATCCTGCGGGACACATTCGCTACTTTCGGGATCCCCGCCACACTCACATCGGATGGCGGACCCGAATTTGCTGCCCACTCCACCAGGGAGCTTCTGACCAGCTGGGGCGTACACCACCGAGTCTCTTCAGCCTACAACCCTCACTCCAACAATCGGGCGGAGACCGGGGTAAAGACCATCAAGCGACTGATCGCGGGCAACACTGGCCCGGGCGGATCCCTCCAGACGGCATTCTTCAAGGCCCTGCTCATTTACAGGAACTGCCCCAGCCCGGACACAAAGATGTCCCCAGCGATATGCCTCTTCGGCCGCCCCACCAGGGACCTGCTCCCCAACATCCCGGCCCGACTCAAACCATCCCAGGAAACACCCGACCGACTCCAGCACCGAGACCAAGCCCTTTCCCGCCGACAGACACTTGGCCGCGCCCGGTGGGACGAGCACACCCACGGCCTCTCCCCCCTTTGTTGTGGTGACAGAGTATTCGTCCAAAACCAGACAGGCCGTCACCCAACGAAATGGGACAAGACCGGAGTCGTCGTGGAGGTGCTCCAGTTCCACCAATACCAAGTGCGGATGGATGGAAACGGCAGGCTGACCAAGAGAAACCGCCAATTTCTCCGCAGACAGAGCAACAAACCCCCCCCACCCGACCACCCTTTCCAGCGACGCCTGCCAGACCAGATATACCCTGTGCGACCACTACCCAATCCAACCCAACCCACCCATAACCCACTAACTCCAATCACTATGCCACCCACCCCCCTACCCCCCCCCCTGCCTCAGATCCAACCCCAACCACCGATGCACCCTCCAGACCCGACGCCCCAGACCAAAGTCAACACACCCGTGCGCACTCCGGACCCAACGCCGGACCAACTTGTACCACCCTTCATCACACCTGCCAACCAGCGGTCATACGCGGCAGTGACCGGCACCCCAACCCCACCCCTGCGTCGAATACAACCTGACCCTGGAAACCTGGCCAGGACCCCAACCCCCGCCCTACCCGAGACTCCCACCCCTATCCCCGAACCCAGAAGAAGCAAGCGAGGCCCGAAGCCCATCCTACGCTATGGACAGTCAGTCCCCCTGACGTCGGACTTGGGGGGAGATAGACAATACTAACTAAACTATAGACCTATATGTATGCATATCACTACGTAGAACCCTTTACCTTGACGATCCCTTACCATGCGCATGTCTATTCACATACAGTCAGTTCTGCATACATCTCTTACATGCAACTTGTTTTATTAATCCTGTTACATCCTTTGTTAAGAGACGGCGCAACGCGCTTGACTAGCTACCAGTATACAACACGCTCACATGAGTCTTAGCATCTCATTATTCCTGATGATGGCTGGATCATGTAGTTGAAACATTGAGAGTGTAAAATTCAAGTTGATGATTGAGAAGGTCATTATAATTTCATTATGTCAACTGAGAGCTCATTGAGAACTTATTGTAAACTTCTATTTGTTATTCTTTGTGCCATTTCCATCATCATATCATTTTCAAAACAATATATAAATAATAAAAAAATGGATGCTGATATAAATTTAATACTATATAATATCATTTATCATTCATTTTTAATGTCCTTTTAGTTATATGATTAAAATCAATGCCTTTTTCAGTTTCTGTGGCACTTCCGATTTGCATAAATACCATTATAGCCTATATTGCCAATAACAGTTACTTCAGCTCCTTGAAGTGAGGCATAATGTCACTTTCAATAATGTACACAAATTTTCACATGAAATTACACCTACGATCCAACCATCTGAGTATGCAGCTGCCTGAGAGAAGAGTTGAAACTGAGAGTTATTGCCTTCTCTTGAAAACGGTGCTTTCTTAATTTGCTGTATTTTAATATTTTTGCTACACAGCAAGCAGCAATCACCATCTGATTTAGCAATAGGTTGACTTTTACTTCCGTCACATCATTGGTGGTCACGAATTCCTAGCTCTCGTCCATTCCATGGCTCCTGATTTGCCAAGGAAAGGAACAGCCTCTGGCACACTAGAGTGACCCCTGAAAGATTATATTCGATGCCAGTTGCTTAAGGGAGCTTCAGTTCATAGGATACTTTATTGTTCAGATTTGGGGATCTTAAAGTCATAGTACACTGCTATATACATTATATAACTTTCCATCATAACTCGACTGGCAGAAGCTACTGCTTCACAAGAGCAGTGATCCTTTGTTTCATAGGAAACTTATTCTGTAAGCACAGACCATATCATCAAACACCAGGAAACTACTTATGATGCATGTATCTATGTGTGAATATATGGTGATAAACATGGTAAAGGTTGACGAGTAACTTCTTATAAGAATCTGCTTGATTATATAAAAACAAGATATGGAATAACTTGTCAAAAAGAAAAGAAGCAATAATTTGCCTACAAACATTTTTGTGTTTTATATATATATGCATTTATGAAAAAGTGCTTTAAAATTTGTATTATATTTGGTGCTCATATTTTAAATTGTAAATCATATTATAAATGTTTGTGGCCCACATTGATAAATTCTCGTTTTAGTGATGAATGTTCCTCTAATTATGTTGTTGCAATAATTCTGTCGTGTGTTATCCATATAATAGCCAGGAACATAATAATTATGTCCACTTGTTTAGCTCCAGCTCAATATAAAGTCCCATCATAATAATTCTATATACTGCATGACTTCATACAAGAAATATTTAAAAAAGGTGCCGCTGACACAAATATGAGATTGCAGAGTTTGTGGCCTAGTATTATACGCTTGTCTAACCACCCAAAATATGCCTTGGCTAACTGCAGCCTGACTTAAAGGTCTAGGCTGTGCTGTCCCTATCAAGGAGATACACAAACATGGTCTTCATCATTTTTATCACTCACAGCAATTCCACAGACAAAGCATTTTAATGATTGTAATTGTTGTTATTTTCTTTTTTCCCCTTCAAATTAACCATTATATATGACAATAATAAAATTGCAGTGTTATGGATGATGATCGCTTTACATCATTGTGACAATGCTGACTATGGAGAAGATAGAATTAGAGTGAAGGACAAAATCCAGGTTTCGAACACTGCTATTATTAACAAGTAAAAAATGTAGAACGAATCAAAAAAGGAAGGAATATCAACACTCCATACTATTATAAAATAGTCCTGCATACCACCACACCTAATTGTATGACTCTTTACCATTTAAAATGAATCTTGAAGCCGTATATATTTGTGTACATGATTTAATGTTGAAGAGTTGTCTAATTAGGTAGTGGTCTTCATGAATATTTTATGATAAAGTACCATCTATGTTGGTGTTCCTCAAGGGACATAAATTATTATTCTGGCTCTTTAGTAGTCACTTTTTGATATTTTTAAATTTTTTTATTGTGATACAACTCCTGAGACTAAGCTCGCATGCCAGTTGCTCCCCCCCCCCTTGTATATTTTTACAGGGGTTATCTTAATCTTCTCTGGGTTTATTAATATGCAAGAACATGCACTTTTTTGATTGAGGATTACTTAACCTTCTGCTTCTGCAATATCTTACATTATCTCATATAGGAAAGAAATGCCTCAACATAGCTGAAGTCAGGCAATAACAGTTTAGTATATTCTTCAAGAATAAGTGAACTCTATTCCGTTATACAATTAACAACAAACAGAACAGTATGCAATACATGATATCTTAGGACAGGCTATTATAGATTCTTCTTTTCTTAGAGAAGAACACGATTCTCTGAATATTGACTGACTCCTCACTTCCAAGAATGCTGCTGTAGAATATAGGAGCTGCTGTTAGTGCATCACATTGCCTATGCTAGCTAGTGGTGGGCTTGGGGACCTTTCCAAAGCAGTGATGACCTGCTTATTCTCTTAGGCTCTTATTGCATATGCACAAACGTGTTTAATGTATATACACAAAGTCAGGAGCTAATTCACACAAATGTTTGAAGTGACTAGGTGCTCATCCTGATGAAGGTGACAATCGAATGTCCTAATTATCATTTTATCTTTTTTTTCCCTCGCTGCTTAATTATCACAGCTATATGGGTGTATGTAACTTTGTCATGGATATATATCCAAAAAGGAAATTATATTCAATATAATTCCTATCACTTTAAAACTATGAAAAATCTTTTTATTAGCTTTCTACACAAACAAAGTTAAGATACCCTCAAAGAAGTTTGGCTAGGTGGTTAGCCACAAAGTGGAATATCTATTGCCTAAGGAAATCTAGTCTACCAGCCTCAATTGTGTCTAGGTCACATATAAGTGTAACTCACAGGCCTTTAAGAAAGTGATCTAGATTACAGAATGCATGATATTGTGAGGTCAGAGGAGGCAAATTTCCTGTTTCTCGCACAATTCAATTTCCTTTTGTATTAGATTCCACACTAGCTTTTCACAGGGAATTATCAAAACATAGCATCATCTTTGTATTTTTAATGTTTGAGTTTCATTGTTTACTGCAGTCTGATTTTTTAATTATTTTATGTGTGATAAACAGGACATTTATGCAAAGAAATGAATTGCTCGAGAGTCGGTATCTACTTCATTTGCATATTTTTCTACTTGAGTCATGAATTACAACCATACGATCACTAGCTGAGCACTTATACATGAGGTGCTTCATATTGACAAGCAGGACTAGTACTGCAGCATACCAAGCATTCTTAAGATTGATCGAGAGCTTGCAATTAGACTGCAGGAGTAGAGGATTGGAACTTAATACAAGCAGGCACTTTGTAGTAGTGACACTATGAGGACTTCTGTGAACCTTCCATGAGAAGTCCTTGTTCCCAGCACAGCAGCAGTGTTTCCACGCTGTATTGCTACTGACAACCATTTGGAGCAAGTAGAAATGAGCCTTAGCCTCCCTAGTCTCCTCCTTAATTTTCCGGCCCAACTCCTTAATAAAGGACATGGCCTCATCACCAAATACACCAGTAGGCTTGGATCGTGATGATGGCAAACGTCCTGATGGTGCACAGTTGTGCCTTGGAGGAATAGGATGGTTCTGCCACATGTTCAGACATGTTTGCTCCCTCTTACACGGATTTGAGGTCTGGAGATCCTGGAACGGTTGCCAACAGAGCTGAATTCCTGAAGAAACAAAAGTATCGTTCAATAAGAGACACCCACTATTTCGTTCCTCCTTCGCAGAGGGGATTTTGGAGATCTTTGGATTACTTGATTAATAGCCACATGTCAAGAAAGGTGGCCCTGACTCTTTCTGCAATTGAGCCCATGAGTAACCCAAAGATGGCTTTGCCTACTGCCCAAGAGCTCCAAGAGTTTAGCCCTGGACTCAATACATCTCTCAATGCCTTCCAGACCACCAATGGGAGAGCCTAATAGAGTGGCTACTTCAGGGTTTACCACTTGAATACCTGGGACAGCACATAAGAATTCTCCTATAGCAACCGGGTGATCTCACAACTTGCTTCGGTTCAACTGTAAACCCACTCTCCCAGCCTTGTGTTCTATGCTACAAAAATCAATGACATCTGACACCAAACCACCCAGAGTTCCATCATCCAGGTAAAACACATTGAACTCTGACTTTAAATGCCCCAAGAAACTGTGAACAGTTAGACAGAAAAGAAGTGGGCCCAATGGATCTCCCTGTTGAACTCCTACTGCAGAATCAATAATGTCACCCAAAGAAAAGAGAGGAGGGTGAGCTGTAAACGGAGTGCACATAGGTGTAAATTTCAGGTGCAAATTCCTCAGTAGCTGCCAGAATTTTATCCCGATGGATTGAGTTGAATGCATTATGAAAGTCAATTTTAAGCAGGACAATACCCGGTTAAAAGGACTGGAGATAAACTCTGGCTGCATGGACCGTAGCTTCTGCACCGAGCTTAGTACCATAACCGAGCTGAGAAGGTACAAGAAGTCCACTCATAGCCTATTGCAACATAATGCTAAAAACCTTGGCAATTAAGCATCTCAGCATGCAACTGACTGCTATGGGTCTCACACCCGCATCCTTCTTATTGGGAGAAACTAAAGAGGCACCAAAAAATAACCTGTCGCACAGGAAAGGGAGCTACCTGCAAGACCTGATTTGCAGATGATGTCAAGGCTTTAATCAGGTTCACGCTATTACATATTACATTGAGATGCATCTATGATTAAGTCCTTCAGATGCTGCGGATGTAGGCCATCGGGACCCCCAGCAGACCCACAAAGAAATGATCAAATAGGCTTTACGATCAACTTCTCAGAAACTTGAAAACAGACACTTTCATCAAAGATTGGATGAGGGGGCAGAGTTGTATTCTGGTCAGGTGAGGGATGCTTGTCTTTGAGCCTGTTGAGTGTGTTCTCATCAAAACTTGCTAGAGAATCCTCAGAGCTTGCAAGACAATCGCTCCCTTGAAATCACCCTCCTCTAATTTGGATAAAACAGTCTTGGAAAGCAGATCAAAGGGATCTTTATTAAAATGGACTTTCTTATTCCCTTGGACATGGTTCTGAGTTGGGTGTGTTTCATCCCAAATGAAGGAGTTTATATGTGAGGCAAGGCTTCTTTTGGGCCCACCCCTGCTAGGAACTCTTAAACAACAAGGAGCAAATTTAAATAACCTATCCCATTAAATTTATCCATATCCAACGCAATATCGTTAATGATGGCAGTTCACTTCAAGGCTGCTTGGTGGTGAGATGCATGTGGTATCCTCTTTATAATCTTTATCCACGGTGGCTTAGCCTTAAACTGTACTTGCTCACTATTAAGGGACTCGCTACTTTGATGTGTTGTTGGAGGTGTAGAAGGAAGTGAAGGTGTGGAGCAGGTGCCATGGCAGGGCTAATCAACTGGACCATGGACACACAGCTAAGCTTCTTTCCTCCATTTTAATTTTAATTTTTTAATTTTTTAAATTTTCTTTTTTTTATTATATATATTTTTTTAATATTTTTTTAAATTCTATTTTTCCCTTTTTCTTTCTTTCTTTCATTTTATTTCATTTCATTTCATTTTATTTCATTTCATTTCATTTTATTTCATTTTATTTCATTTCATTTCATTTCATTTCATTTCATTTTATTTCATTTCATTTCATTTCATTTCATTTATGCCACCTCTGTATAGATACCATTAGTGATGAAGTGAGTCCAGTCATATGAGCCACATCTGGTATCATGGGTCCATGGAACCTGGGTGTAGTGTGGGTGGGGTGGATGGAAGGAAGGTTCTTGGGGTTAGAGCTCCACTTCCTTTCTATTAAACACCATTTTTTGGCCATCCAAGATCAACAAGGCTGAAAGAAAGTCTTTAAGGTCAATCAGAAGACTTCTATGAAGAGAACTATATACCTTTATCATCCGTTAAGGTTTGGTGATACACTTAAATTACATACTCTTTCCTTGAGAAGTTGATGGATAGCATAGGAAAGGTATTTTGATAGCCCGGCAGTACTCTGTGATTCATCCCTTAGAAAGAATCCTCTCTCTGAATGTTTCAATTGTATCAACAGGAGATAATCATATAGGATTATGTCATCGTGGTGGCATCATCACTACCATACAGATCACTACTGCATTTTGGCTTCAGAAATAGTTAGAGCAAAGGCAATAGCTAGTATTCTATGGCTAGACTACCTGGTGTGATCAATGCCACTAGACAACACCACTTGATAACGGTTCATGTGGGGCAGTAGGCAGATGCCTGACAAACACTTCAATGAGCTCTGTTTAGACACCTTAAAGCTGCTCCACTATGTAAGGGGAGATTTTAGTTGCACTCTGATACCCAAACAACTGTAGTACAGTGGCTTCTGTGGCTAAGTGGCTTCTGAAGTATACAGTCACTCAAGAGTCTGAAGTGAGAGCACCAGGTACCATAATTAAATGCAAGTATAGTGGGTGGAGCCTCTATCTGAAGACCATGAACGATTGTATGAAAAATTAAAACTTTAAAAAATAATAATGAGATACTTAGTGACTAGTAAAGGGTCTGGTCATGTGAGAAAAGCTAGAGATATCAAAATTGAACATCCTATGGAAGCCCCAAGGGTTACTATCAGAATCTGTTCATCAACTTGTTTCATTCCAGAACAACAGACAGAAATTATGCCTTGCTTATTAATAGAAATCGGGAAGCAACTTGTTGCAAAGTATACTTTCTAATTTCTATTCTGTAGCTCATTTTGTGATCCTACATTGAGGTTGGAGCTCAGTGGAGCAGCCAGGATGATGTATTGATTTCTAGATGCTAGGATTGTTTATGATATGTTGACTTGTGCATAATTGCACGGTTTCTATGATGACAATCTTGCATGTTTTTCCCCATGAATAATTTCCTCCATATCTCTATTCCATGAAGCTCGCAAGGCTGTGAATACTTGTCAATATGTTAATTTGTTATCCTAGTTAGGCATATATAGTAATTTCCTCCATTCTTCAATGTGTTAATCTTTTAAATTGGCTAGGAATAATTTCCCCCCATGCCACTAGTCTGTTGAAGCCATGAATCTGGTAAGACTCATAAATACTTTTCAATAAGGTACAGCTATTTCATCCATTCTACTATTATTTGCACTTTGGTATAATTATAACTATGAAAATATTATTCCATGTCAGTAGTGAAGGTAACCTGTTTAAGATGAGAGGCTACAATTCACTAATAATGATCGAACGACATGGCAGGAAAAATAGGAACATAATTATTATTATGCGAGGTATGCAGATTAAAATAACAAACAGGTATATGTAGTTAGTCATAAATAATTTTGATATATGATTAGGTGGCCAAGCATAAAGATTACCAGCTCAGCCCTGTCCACACAAAAGTGCACCATAAACCTCAAGTTATAACTTGTTACAAATGAATTATTCTGGATTCCATTACAAATTAGTAGAGCATTTCAGAAATTGCACAAACTTTCCAATAAGCATAGATAGAAAAGTATGTGTGAAGAGGGTTTTTTTTAAAGAAGAATGTTGATTGGTAGCAAGACAAGTAAGGATTGCCATTGATTTTCTTAGCTGCATTCCCAAATGCTGTGTCAAGTATAGTAAGTTAAGGGGTCCTACTGGAAGTCATTCTGAATGGAGTGCCTGATTTAAAACAACAACTGCTAATCGCCTTTTGTGTCACCAAACATGTCACTGTCCTATACTTTTACATTGTCATATTCCTGCTTAACATATTCCTGCTTAACTTTAATAAAAAAATCATGCTATGCATGCTTATCATATATTTTCGTTTATAGAAAGCTATATACATAATTATACTGTATGTACAATTGCCTGTTGGCCAACCTCGCCATATGTATTATGGAATTATGGAATCTATTAGCAGCAGATTTCCAAATCAAGCACTATATTTATTGAATATGGCTCTCTGTTGATTTTTAATTTCATGAGAACTACATGCCTGCTGCATACAGATTAAAAAACTGGACATTATCTAGCTTTTTCAGAAAAGATATCTCAATGTGAACTTTCTTAGAGTCAACAATTAACTAAATATACTTGATGTAGGCTAGAACATCTAGTAGAAACATTGAGAGTAAATTTCAAATTGGTTATTGAGAAGGTCATTATAAATAACCAAATCCTAAGAAGGAAAGATGTAATTCTTGCAGAAGCCTCACTAAACCAAGTGGGCAATCGAAAGCAAAGGCATACAGCAAAAGTATATGGTTTGCAGATACTAGGGCTAGGGATGTTCCAGTCTATAGAGACATATCGGAAAAGAATGTTCTGTGCAACTTGTTTTAAAGTAACTGATGGTTGATCTTTTCCACCCAAAGATGATTTACCAAAGAATTTTCAAGCTTATATGTATATACATATAATATATAATATAGACTCTAGGCTTGAATGCCATGATATTCTTACTGATGATGAATCTTTTTGATGGCATTATATTAAGGGTGTCAGTAATGACTTTGCAATCCAGAAAATGTCAATGATGTTTCTGCTTGATTCTCCTCCTACTATTGGCACAATAAGAATCTTTATTGGGAACAGTGAGCAACACAATAACGTGTGCATATGAGAAAGAAGTGGAAATACTCAGCTAAATTCTATGATATTTGATGTTAAAAAACTTCACTCCTGTGATAATAGAACAAGCCATAGATTTAACTGGTCCCAATATTGATGGAAGGGCTGCATTTGAATATGGTAAACCTTTGGCCATACAGTTGCTAATGATGTCTTATTAAATTCCTAATGAAGTCTGTTAAATTAGTGTAGACCACATTCCAGGTCCAATATCTTATTTAAGCAACAGGAAAGCATGCACTCTAGTTTTGTGGTGGATGTTTGCCTGTCACAAAGTGCAGTATGTGTATTAGCGTTGCTTTTCAGATTTCCAAGGTGGCTTAGCTATTGTAGCTGTTGTTAACATGGCCAATTCTGCTTATTGCCATTGTGGCAATGAGTGCCCTCCAGTGCACTATGGAGATACAGTCTTGTTCTACCTCTCACCTCAAGGGGACTCTGATGGAGACAAATCTGGCTACTGTTTGGGGTAAAGTTCTTTGTTAGTTTATATTTCTCTCTTCTATTATATTGTAATAGAAAAATGATGACTTTGTGACAATTATATTCATTTCTCATAGCTTGAAGGAATCAATGATAGTTTATCCAGCTTCTAAAGAACACCCTGTGCTTCCAAATATTCGATGTAAGTAGCTAAAATGAAAAGTTTAGGCGTATTGTCAATACTGGCACTCTCATATTTATTGGCTAGCTACATTGATGGCATGTTTTGTTCAAGGGAATCATGGTATCTTAATATTACACTGACTCTAACACTAAATCTTTAAATGGCCAAGTTATATCTCTCTCATAGGAGCTTTGTAGCTTCAAAACATACACATTTTCTATAACAGGGATGGATGGTCTAGACACGATGCTAAATATTTTTTTAACAGGATAATTATTAGCTGGCAACATGATAGAGAGTTGAGTTCTTGCTCTATGTTATGATTACTTTACCATTGTGTGGGACCACAGGCTTTGGCCTTCTTCATGGGGATAATAAATGCATTGGTGATATGCATAACATATGACCCACGACATAATTATCTCTTTAATTTTCTTTACAACAAACTGCAGGAGTCAGTGAGGATATTCAGAATTATTGCTGATAAGTACATCTATATATCTGTACGTTGTTATGCAGAAGAACTTCCAGAAACATCATGGTGGTCTTGTACCTTTTTAAACAAATACAATTTGGACTACTTTTTTTTTGCAAGCTAAACACTTCAGAATCAGGTTTCAATAATAACAAAAACACATTTTCAATGGTTAGGTAAGAGTGCATATTTAGGCTGTGTGGCTTGTGACCTGGAAAACAATTATCACATGTGCTGCTTCTTTCAGAAACAGTTCTAATGGGGTGGCAGTGGTGGTGACCCATGGATTTTCAGTGATGGCATCTTTTCATGGGCCTCCATTCTTGAAGGCATTCTTATGTTCTTTATCGTGCTCTCCAACTTCCTCATTGCCTCTCCAATGCATACCTTCCCACAGCTGCAAGAAATGTGACATTTGACCGATGAATCCATGCTAAATTAGTATGTTGCAGCAATATTGCATTCCATACATGGTGTAAGGGAAGGAATGCACTGGTTAGCTGCAGAAGAGATTTTAAGGGTTCCTTCATAAGATTTGGGGAATCTCCCACGAATGTCTATGGAATCAGTGCCAACCAATCTCCAGTGATAAGCAGAAAGAGGAAACTGCTAATTAAAGAGGTAGAGTACACCTATTTCATTCCTGAGGAGTGCTACTGGATCTACCCGACTGCTATATCTCCACCATTAGACCCATCATCATATCAGAGCTATCATGTATTGTGGTTCTCATCTTCAGCTATCAGATATGTCATACAATTTTCTTTCAGCACATGACCAGCTAGTTCTTTTAAGCATGTCATAGAATATTTAATTTAACTGTCAAAGTAAATGGGTTTTTTTATAGGCTAACCACAAAAATGGCTTCTAATTTTGTACTAAGTTTACTATGAAAAAAATCAGAATTTCCTGTTAACTGACATCATACAAAATATAAGGTTTGCTTCTGCATGGTTTAACACTGGCATTAATCTATACACACCAGTATAATGGTTTAGGTCTTCAGCTAAAGTTAGGGCCAAGAATTGTTAGAGTAAAGGCCATAGCCGTAGTTATGCCTTGGGCCAGAGCAATATCTAGAGCTCTTTAACCTAGCAATGTTCATGATACCACCATGATTGTCTAATACTAGGATTTCAGTTACATTTCTATTATATAGAGAACTAGTCCAAAAGGGTAACAGTTATCTCGTTGCAATAATTAAGCATACAGCCCAAAAGTGCTGGATGAATATCACATGACTATGGCTTTATAAACTTTTGCAGCTGCTACCTTCAAAATAGTGGCTGCTCAAAATTATGAAACTGGAAAGAAGTGCAGAAAGCTATGTGAAACATGTAAGCAAATATATATATTTGACAAGACAGTAATGACAACTTTGATTAATAGATAAATCCCGATCTAACGGAAATCCTTCAAAAGACAGGGAGGCCTTGAAACAAGCCGAGGTATGTATTTAGGTTCATAAATTATTGTTGTTTTGTTGTTTATTTGTTTGTTGTTGTTGTTTTGTTGTATTTTGTTGTTGGATTAACTTATTGGCAGGTAAACTATTTCTTTTGTGCTCCTCTATAGATTGATTTAGAACTAGAAGAGCGGGAAAACATTGATATTCAGAATCGAACATCCGGTCAAGTGGTTTACTATGACACCAAAATTCAGGTAAATAATGATTTGAGATTGTGATTGTAACAAAACTGGCATGACTAGTACAAACTGTCCTTATGCATAATTGAGCTTCTGGATTTTCTCTTAAGGTGTTATTGCAGTGGTCTAGACAATTAATAGAACAGTAACATTGCAGTAATTTCTTAGACTCACTCATTTTTCTGGTCACTTTAGCCATACATTCATCCCAAATTTCATGCATATGTGCAGCTGGTTTAGCTACCAATATTGGGTAGTACTATTCACCGTATTTCCTCAAATTGTATTCTCCCCATATACCCAATTATCAGATCTGAACTACAATGTTGTTCACCCTGAATAGAATCCTGAATGTGTGCACGTCTTGTGCACACAAACAATGCACAAAGTCAAGAATGCCAAGGTGATTAGCAAAGATATGAATTTCAATGCATAAAGCAGGAAGCAGTGGTAGCTGGAACAGCAACACTAATTACTGAACTCACTTTCAAGCTGGAAAGTCGAGAACATCAAGATTCTAGTGACCATTTCTTGGACCTTGCCAATGACCACAATGAACTGGAAATTAATAAAGAAATACTAGTTAATAACTGAGGATTACCCCCAAAAAATTACCAACTTTGTTCAAGTCTTAGTCTCTATTTTCACTTTCACTTATTTGTTGACTTGAGCTCAGTAATGTCTGGGAAGAGCCATTGCACGAGGTTTAGCATCCAGCCCCAGTTCGGGATTATTTTTGTATGCTCTTGTTTAAAGTTCACTCCGTTAGGATGCCTTAAACTTTTTGAACCTGCTATAACCATTAGAGTATCCATGATGCCATTGAAATGTTATGACCATATAATTATGTGACAAATACTCTGTTTGAATGGAAGCCTACCCAAATCCCTAGCTCATATATAAAATTTAACTTCACAAATCTTGTCAGATGGGATTATGCACAGTCTCTCTGAGTCAGCTTGGACACCATAAAGCCTTTAACTAGTTTGAACATGTTGTGATATCAGAGATGTTATTGAATATGAAATCTCTAGCTTGTTTCCACTTATACTTTGAGCTTTAGCCTGTATAGGATTGGAAGTTTCTCAGTAGTACAAATTGAGAATACCTTATCGAGTGATCACTTAGTTGAGATGTGGCTGTGTTTTGAACAAGATTTACAGATCGACTGCTCTTGAGAGTCTTTATGACAGCGTAACAGATTTGGATCTACTGCACCAAATTCCTCTATTACAAAATTGTGGTAGATTAATAAGTTTGAATTACAGAGGACAGTCTCAGTACATATAGTTATGTATCTATATTAATGTTGACAGTGACCATCATATAAATTATTGTCAAAACAATTTTTTTAATCCCTACTCTATTCATTTTAAACTCATGAAGTGGACAGGTCAGCTTTAATTTCTTTGTTAAAATAGTAAATATGATGAACACTCACACAACTGGCAAATTCATGTGTTTGATCTTGCTAGAAAAGATCTGGGCCAAAACATTTTACCTTCACTACTTCCAATTTTATTTCTATTCCATCATTGTCTCTCTCATGTCTGGATCATCAAGTATTTTGTCAGTCAACTTTTGGTATATATATTTGTATCCAATTTGAAAATTTTACTCGCTCAACATTTTGTCTAGACACTCTAGCCAGATGTAGACTAATGTGAGGTTGATATATATTGGTAGCTAGTTATCGACCACATGATACAAACCATACCCTGGCACAATGTGTGTTTTTGGTAGTGAAATGATGAACACCATAATTTTTTTTACCTGTTTAGTAGGAAGTTAGTTATTTTTAAATTATTTATTTATCGCTTATCTATTATGTTAAAACGTGGTTAGTTATTAGGTATTTTTATTTCTAGCATGGTTCTTTCTTTCATCAATCTGATGTGGTTGTCATAATAAAGAGATCAGTTTAGTGGATAGCCAGGAATTCGAAGCTAGACTGGACTGTCTATGCTATGGAAGTGAGAATAGGCTGGGTTCAATGGCTGAATTACACCTTACCTGATAGAGAAGAAGCCAGCAAGAAATAGGTCAAACAACAAAGCAAGATTCTAATAAATACCTGCGAGCCTCCAAAACCACCTCCCCCACATAGGACAATATACAACTAAATAAATAGACATAATAATGAATGTGCTGCAGTGGCAAGTGAGAATGGGCTGATTGCTGACAGGAAAGGCTGATCGACATATTACATGCTCTAGCTTTTTATCTTCGCTTGCCACTCAAGCCTGGCATTCATTACAAGTTTATTTCATTGCTTCCAGATGTGGCTCACGTATGTCAAACATTTGCTAGGGTGTGGTTTGCATCAAGACCTAGTTACTGGTATATATCAACCCCACATGAGTCACCTTTCATTATCTCTGATGAAAGATAGAGCATCTAGCAAAAAGGCTGCGTGAGTAAATGAATTGGTTATCAAGCAAGTCATTGTCATAGGGGAATTAAAAGAAAATTATAGGACTGACCAGTAAAAAATGTAACAATTTTAAACTCTATATAAACAAATATTAATAGGATCCTTTCAACACCAAATAAAAAACAGTACGTCATTATTTTAATACTAATAGAGGATTTCCATTGATATAGTTTCATTTCTCTTTTGATTAATATTATTTGGATATTTTATCACTATTGTGTTATTAGGCAAGGTTGGTTTGGACAAATATTATCTCTAGTGTCGGAGTTCATATATGGCTTAGTACCCTCACCCCTTACCATGTATATAATATGAACTCCATAACACGAGATAGTTCATGTCTCACTCTAAATTGAGCCTAGATAAATTTATCACACCATCAACTAATGGGATCTAAAAAAGTTATGCTATAATGTTTACATAGTGACCAGATGACTGGTGCATGCATAGTACTTCCTGACCAAATATAGATAATGGTATAGGATACGGTGACTTGATGGTATGATATGTTATATTTATAAAATACAATATTTTTGCCTTCATTTCTATTGATAGTCAAGTAGTTTGTTCCAAGAAGTTGCTCGGGATATCATTGCAGTTGTTATTCTTTCCACATAGTAAATTAAACACAGATGGCTATGTTTATCGATATATAAGTGTAGATAAATAGTGATTACTCAGTTTTATTGATTTTAGCTTCTCCTTATTTGCAGTATCGTATGCCGTTGTTGATGAGCTAGACACCTTTTCGTACATTCAAAAGCATATTGTCCTTTACTGATTTGAGAAATAGATTAGTTGCAGCAATGTAATTTCAGTATTCTGTTATCATGAAAGAATCTAGGTAGACATAATTATTATGTAAGAGAGAAAATTATATATTAGAAAATGAATTTTAAATTTTTAGGGTTTTCTGGTTTACTATCTTTATGAAAGATCCAAGACATGGTGGAACTGGTTTTTTTCCATTCTAAGATTGGCCAAAATGCTGTCTAGTATATTGCTATAATTAAAATATAAATTTGTTTAATTCACCATTTTGAAATAGAGGCCAAATCAGTATAGGAACTGCAACCTTACTCCCCAGTATATATTTACATGCACATGCCAACTATGTTATGGTAGTATCTCGTATGAGGATAGCCATGCATGTTTCAGCTGCAGCATGTGATCACAAGGAAGTTCATTGCAGTGTACACAGAGAAGGCCTCTGAAACTGACCATAGCAAACTTAAGGTAAGTTGGATGAATATTAACATTACCAATTTTCAGAATTTTGACTGATGCTCAGCAGAACTATTTTTTTGTACTCACTATGGTATAAATTAAAAAAGGACATTCTATAAATAATTCCAGCCTGTGCTATAATATTCAACTGGTTTATATTTTAGGTTTATACATGCAGTGAAAATGGAGCTGAATGTATTTTCAATGTAGTACGAAACCTAACATTACAGTGCAGCAAGGTAAGTTAAGCAAGTTAAACCCGTCTTACTTTTGTGGTTAATCAGTATGTTAGATGTTTTTACTATTATTCATAGATCCACTACTATGACCAGTTAAAACTGGAGAGCAGTGTTATTAAAGGACATTACTTGGATTGTAGCAAAACTAGCCTCCCAATTGATGCTGCAAGTATCACCAGAGAAAGGTAAATTGAAGGAAAAAATTTGGCAATCAAAGAGTATATGTTGGTTAACCAATTGCATTGTGAGTTATGTTATGTCTATGGATTGGATATGATGCAACACACAATGGAATTTGTGAACTGTCTTAAAGTGGTATTTATTAAGATAGGGGTTGACCTGAAGCAATAAAGTTTCTCAAGTTCAAATCACCAGGTCAAACCGCATTTTCCTATTCCATGGGTAATTTCTGGCGCTAGTTTTACAGCCCTTAGCATATTTGTGCACCACCATAGTATTTCTGCAATGACTATTTTATTGTTCTTTTAAATTTGGCTTTTTAAACTTCCCACTGCTGAAGAAATCTTGGAAGTCTCTTTGGCATCAATTTCTTCAATTTGATTTTGGCTTTGCCTACTACAAGAAAATGGGGTCCAACTGCAAAGTTTACATCCAACTCATGCTATATCACTGACTTGGCTATGATTTTGTGTCATACAGTTAATCTCTACTGATTTCTCTAATTAAAATTATCATCACTTAAACAAAAGGTAATGAGATCAGTAAGATTAATAGTGATTTTGTAAAAAATTAAGAAATTAAATTAAAAACAGTCAAATGATTTTCATAGTCAGTTTCCTCATGTGATTCCCCTGTTAATCTAGCATTGTGCACTTGCATTTCCCTGTACTCCTATTCATTTAATGATCCCACTTCTTCGTCAATCTTTGATGAAATTAAAAAGTCTACATAACACCACCTGCAAACCATTCCAACCTCGGAGGACCAGCAGAATGTTATAAAGCAAATTCTTGCACAATAATATGCTCTAGAACACTGCTAGCTAAACACACTAAACTATACAATGACTGTAAAGAGTTCCATATTGTACATAAATGGAGCTGTAATATCAATAATATGTGCAAAAAAGCCCACTTGTTGTCTGGAATTGCTTCACCAAAGTTTCCTGAAGAATATCATCGAGTTCAATAAAAAAGTTGCTCTATACAAAACTGGAGTACAGCAGTTCTGTCAGGGATCCCTATCTATATTAAATAAAGAATTTGCTGGTTTGAAATCGTCAAAAAAATGCTACCTGACTCACTTTTAATAGTCCGAAATTACTAAAATATAGAATATATTTTGGAATTCTTAAAAATACATACTCAGTACGGGCTTCATCTTTTATCTTTCACCCTTCACCATCCTCATGTTGCACTTACAGCAATCCATTCATACTTCCAGTCTTCAAATTTGCTCTTCTGTAATTTTGTCAAGATAAACTTTATTTTTATAATTATCCAGCAAATAATATTGTGGTAGCTATGCTTACAGCTTCAGAAAAAATATTTTCAGGGATTATTTTTGTTATAGAGCTATCCTGTGAACCATTGTGTATACCTGTTTACCTGTAATTTACACTAAAATTTACACAAAATCAAATAGAAAATAAACCAGATATATTACAATTACTCATTCATTAATTTTATTCCAGTTATGAAGTAAACCTTGCTGCAAATGCAAAGTCTTTGATAACTGTGCTTCCACATGATTATGCCACTATCCACATGGAACAACAGGACACTCTAAAAGTGAGATGCTTGCCAGTAATCTTTCAGTGGAGGAAGCAATGTTGTAATTGTCATGTTTTAATACTAGGGTGGCGATACAGTTTGTCTTGTTCAACCAAAATACCAGACGTATATTGTGGCAGATTTTGAAATTAAAGAAGCTGATCATCATGCGGATGACATCTGGCCTGATGTAATTATTGACAGTCATGGTAAGTTGACATAAACATGAAGTAAAAAATATGGCGAAATTCAACAGGAAATTATAAGAATTCTCAAAAAACTTCCTCTCTACAGGATTCACATTTGATGCATAAAATCTGCATGATTTAATGTACAGAACCGTTATTTTATTTTTTAAATACAATAATTCCAGAAAATGGGCCATACAATGAGGTATTTAAAAAATTTAATTTATCCCAATTCTCCTGCATTTACAATTCCAGAAAATATACTATACCGAGCTGGGTTTGCCGAGTCATTCTGCATTGTGTATACTCTGTGCCTGCCTGAGCTATAGGCACTATTGCATATAGCATTATAGTACACATGGTCTCAGTATACAGTCACCATCATAGTTTTTATGTCTACTTCGGCAGATGAGTAGCATCATCAATCACTGGGAATAATTATTGAAGCAACTGTTCCATCATATTTGAGACAATGAATGTCCTTATTTGAACCAATTTGCCTTCTTATGATACTCTACACATGGAAGGACTGTCACATTTTATAATGTGCAGTTGCGATAAGCTGAACTTTTAAGCTGCATTGAGCTAATAAATAGGGCCTTTATTGTAGTGACATGGCTAATCAAGGACACTTTTATTTAGCATGCATTCCATTTTCAATGACCTAGATATACCATGTTATAGACAATGTTAACTACGTATTGTGCACCTACTTTGTTGGATGATGCCATTGCTTTTCTAGGTGTTGGTACCTTATGTTTTGTTTTTTGTTGCTGGCATTCTAATGCTGTGTTATTCTTGTTGTGTTGATTGTGATTATGATGGCTGTAATGATTGATTTATAGTGTCTTTCAAGAAGCAAGCATTTGCAAGTGTTCTATCACCGAATAAGCATTGGCAATTCGAAATATGCAGAGACCCAAAGAGTGGTAAATATATTGTTAATTCAAATATTTGTTGCATTAATGATGAAGACATTAGCACTTTTTCTAGTTTGGATGGCTGCATTTTTAGGTGATTTGCTATATGAACAAAACACTCAGTCATAGTGATGGAGGTAGGGTGCGTGGGAATGGTATGACCACACTTTATGGATCGGTAAAGAGTCTTGCTATATACCTGAATCTAGGAGAATGTTACCACTCACTTTTTGTGCTTCCACCACCTATATGTAGTAATAAGGATCCACACCCCACATACATTAAAAACTTGTTGTGTAACTTATTATTTGTTAAGCATCCCACAGTTGATTCAACCATTATTAGGTTCATATGGATTCGTATTCAACAAAATTATAAATGCACAGCTTTCCTCGATTCACTTAGAAACAACTACTGCAATCGGATATATTGAGGGCATAAAAAACTTAACCACCGAGCAGATGCAAGGAAGTGCTGGGGATAATATGGAAGAAAATGAGTTTTGCCTAAGTATTATTTTTTATAATTTTCTTTGCATCATGATTAATATCTATGCCGCTATATACATGCATCCTAAATTTTTCATTTCATTTTTGAAAACAGTGGTGTGCACTCTGTAGAAGTGAACATAATGTCAATGAATGACACACAGAACCGGAGAATGCATGCTTGGCTGAATGGTGTTATAGGTACAGCAGCTAAATAATGAGCTCTTTATTACAGGAGGAAGAGTATTTTTACATCTTCCTTCCTGTGTGCATATAATACCATTGAATCCCTCTCTTCAATATCTTGCATATTTTATTGCTTCTTTATGTTCCATGTTTTTGTGTTATAATTGTACTATTAGGTCAACCTGTATACTGGGATGATGGATGTCATATAAAGCATCCAACTGCACAGCAGTACCTATCAGTGTCTGAGGATAACAAGGTAAGGTGTTGTTTTTAGATAGCTGTATTAATTAGAAATTAATCAGTGCATAGTGATTATTTCTAACACATGAATACCATTTTTGGTTATCGTAATTCTAGGTACAGTTGATAAAATGTACAGGACATCACTGCAAATCGACCAGATTTAAACTCGTTCCTGTTTCGGTGAAATCATCTGAGTATGTGGATGCAAGGGTTAACTTTCACATTTTTCATATTGACACCAAAACTTATCTTCAATTTACTGCTGGTGATTAGTAAAAAAATACTTCTTAAACCAAGAAGAATATTTTCATTATCTATTTCACACTGTTTGTTCATTCAGATTCCTCTCATAAACTTCATTGGCAGGATTCTACACTTCCTGTGAGTTTGGCATCTTACTCGTGGTATTAAGGGGGCCAATAGGATAATCCAGGCTACTGTCCTTTTACATATTTTTATGAGGTGATAGTTAGCTATATATGTGGAGCAGTGTACAACCCATTATAGTTCATGTTAGTAATTTAAATATTCTGCTGAGTAAAATGTCAAAGTATAGATTTGGCAATAGAGCTACCAGGTATTTTTTTAAAATTTAATTCAAGTATTAATCAATTTTTATATCTTGAATCGGCTTGTACTTAAGTACAGTTAGCAAATTAGTTGCTAATTGGTGTCAATCATTATGGAACTGCAAATACTTGTGTGAGTGTCGGTGGGTTCAATCTACTTAGTATAGGGTAGAAGAGAAAGTGAGTAGGGAGTGAATGGAAATTGTGAGCTAATTGCATCACCAAGCCCCATTCTCATACTGCACACACACTGTTTATGCATTTATATCTGCAGTGGAGTATCCATGATTCCAGGTCATAGATCAGGGTATTAGAGAGCACTCACTTACTCCACCACCTCCTCTGTGCATTAATTTCTTCCCATGATCATATCCAACCTTTAGTCTAAAAAAAACACGAATTGACTATTTTCAGCAGGAATCATACACTTTGAGGCAAGCAGCCTTTTGTTTTTAATGTGAAGAAAAATCAGGCCACTGAAATATTTCAGTTGAGATGTTTAGCATTAAACAATTGAAAGAGAAACCTATAGATACTGACATTATTGTTACTGTCTATTCAGTTAGATTTTCACATAATGATATTTGTTGAGATGCCTCTCCAACTATAGAGAATGGTTGTAATTTTTAAGAGCTTGTAGCCATCTCCATTGTTTTTGTGGATGTTTCTAATTGTTTAGTTCCTATACATTTATACAATACCATAAAGGTTTTCAAAAAGATATACACTTAATACTTTGAATAGTAAAGACTATGCACTTATAACTGACATGTACTTATAAAATAAATAATGCTAATTAAGCAACATTGATTTGTAGCCACAAGCTCTTTTCATGTGCAGGACTGAATAGCGATGGCAGCAGTTGAGCTTGATTAGAAAATATTATGCAAGGCCAGATTAACTGCAACCCTACAGAAATCATATACCTAGCAATTGCCCAGAAACTGAGAATAACAACTTCAAGTTACTAATTCCATTGCAGTTTGTACTGTAAACAGTCTAAACAAATAAATATTGCATGTGAGCCTATAAAACAACGTAAGATTTGAGAGTGTCTTCAGCACTTATAAAATAGGCATGCACATTATTTTAAATGTTTTTATATGCCAGATTTTACATTCAACAATACTAATAAGATCTTTTATTCGGCATTATATTTCCTCGTGATTGAATATGTTATTATTCACATAGCAGTTAGCAGGCATAAGGTCATGCACATTAAATCTGAAAAGTCTCCCATGTCATAAGTATAAACCTACCACCACCATAACACCTTAAAATTTACACATTTTACCATTAACATAAAAAATAAACCACCAGTAAGATCTGTCCTTACAGGCTATTACTTATTATCTCTTATATATACACATAGAGTGGAACATCAATTATGGACCCAAGTATTCTGGAAACTCAGATTTCCAAAAGCCTAATTGTATTGTATATATGTACAAACATACAAAAGGCGTTTGCCTGCTCCATTTTGGAGTGTGACTGTTCCAGATCATTTCTGTATTGAGCTGGAAGAGGGTGGAAAGGAGAGTTGCTTAAAGAGTTGAGTATGATGACTATAGCTGGGGGGAAACATAAGAGAGCATTCTTTCTATTGAAGAAAATAGTACTGAATGTTGGAATATCTAGCTAATGTCTGTGATCATCTCAAGAAGAGTAAAGACAATGTTCATTCTTTTATGATGGCATAGGTATTTCCATGGAAAGAAAAGTGATGAGGAAAGCCCAGGCCCAGCTTTAGTTCAAGTCGGTTAGGCAGAGCCAGTATTATCTCAGATATGTAGCTGATTTTGAGAATGAACAGGACTTGTCTTTACCCAATAATCCTGAAGCAAGTAGGTTAGGCAGAGCCAGTATTATCTCAGATATGTAGCTAATTCTGTGGGTGAACAGGACTTGTCTTTACCCAATAAACCTATATGTGAATGTAGAAGCAGCAGAAATGCTGGAGAAGGTTCTGAAATAATACTCTATAGCACTAGACAGGTACTCAAGCAACCTCAATTCTCCATGTTAAATTTATGGGATTGGCATACACAAATGGTGTGAAATTTAAAGTAAAGGTCATTATATACAATGACCAAATAATCAGTGTCTGCATTTATTCCCATGTATTATATCCTCCCTCATTAAAAAAAACCCTCCAAAAAGCCTGGAATCCTCGCTGTATAGAAGCATGAAATAATGTATTTTAACTCATTATACATATTTTGATTTTTAATGGTCAAGTGTCTAGCTCAGTTATCTGTTATCCATAAGGTTGTTAGTCCCTAGCCTTAGAGATAAAAGTATTTAACCTTATTTCCTTTAACTGCACAGATTGAAGCAATGAAGGTGCAACCAAACTTTGAAAATGCCTTCACCTATGAAAAGGTATTGTGATAGTTCAACTTTTTAAATATTTTATTATTGTCATTGGAGCATGATTGCCATGTACTTACAGTAAATCTTTACTGCTTTTCAAAAAGCAATTCTAAAAAGGAAGAGAACAGGGGTGCACCCAAGATGTAGATAACCATTTATTCACCCTTTACTATTAATACCATGCTCAGCAATACCACTAGTTGGGTGCTCTTTTACCATTTAAAATTATAAAAGTATTCATAATGATTGCTGTTATAATTTTAAATCGTAAGTAGCTGTCCAACCGGTTGGATTGGTGTCAGATTTCAATGGTAAGAATCATTTGACATTCAATGGTCACTCTTCTTTTCAATCTTTTTTTTACAAATCAAACATGTTTCTTTTTATATTTATGTTCTTCTATGCCAATAAATACTGAATAACTATAATTCTTAATTATGCTGAACATCTCACTGTTATGTATGTTGCTGAAAATACCTTTGAAGTCATTATGTATTATATGCTCATATATTTACAAATTGTATTGTATTGCCATACTATTTATTTTTATTGTAGCTTATTCATCCAGTGCAGGGGAGGAATAGACTATTGTGGTAGGGGTAGCAGACAATTTTTTTAATACCTAAATTTTCGCTATTCTATACCGTCACTATTATATTAACTGCATTTCAAGTTTAAACTCATTATTTGTCAGCTATTCTGAGTTATGATACTTTTTAGCCACGCATGTCATTGTAAAGCTCAAGAAATGAATATACATATTTTAAAAAACTGTTGTTATGACTTGGGCGCTCCATAAATTCTGCACACATCACTCTAATGACTTTGATATATAGCTCAGAAGTCTCTGTGCTCTCTTTTAATACTAAACACTGTTGTATAGGTACAAACATACCCAAGTTACATGCAGTCAAAATTGGAGGTCCTCAAAACCAGCCACCCCAAGCTTTCTGCATTTCTAATTGCTAATTGGAAAGTGCAAGACAGTTGAAGTTAGTACCAATGGCTAGAGGAAGCTCTCCTAGATGCAATGATTAGGTGCTAAGACGTGCGTACGTGAGCAAGTGCGCGGGTAGAAAATTATTTTTTGTTCCACCCGCAAGCTTAACCACCCGCTTGACTACTTACTTACGTTTTACTGCCTAATAATTGTGTAGAGGAGAGCTTCTAGCCACTGGTACTAATTTCAACTGTCTTGCACTTTCCAATGAAATGCAGAAAGTTTGGGCAGGCTGGTTTTGAGGACCTCCAATTTTGACTGCATTTAACTTGGGTATGGTTGTACAGTACCTATGCATCACTTTTCAGTGTCAAAGAGAGCACACAGAGAGATCTATCTTTTGAGCTATATAGCAAGGTCCATAGTAAAGTGTGCAGAATATATGAATCTCCAAAGTTGCAACCACAGATTTTTAACACTTTGTAGGAAACCCATATGATTTAGGTGTTTTACTTTTCAAACTGATTTACCACGAAAGTGTAATTTCATGCACTGATATCACTAAAACAGTCTAACTCAGTAAAAATGCTATATAATCTGAAAGCTCTAGCATTGCTCTGTATTTTAAATACATTGTTTTCTAATCCAGTCATTTTCTGATGATATATAGTCATGCACCTGATAGCAAAAATGAAATTGGGATAATAAAATTGTTCTTTGTATTCATGAGATGTATTAGTAGGTACTCTGATACCATCATAAATGCGACAAATGTTGAAGACGGGAGCAAGAGCGTTTATAATATTTTTTAATGACCTTTGTGGTTTTGCCCATATTTCAGTCATAGTTTATTGCAACACAACTATTGTAATATTATTATAAAGCACGCTACATTTTGAGACCAATATCTTTGAAAACAAATGAAGTATTAAAAAGTTATAATGTTTTAAGAAAAAACACAAGAATTGGTCGTCCCCTACCCTCCCTCCCCACCCCTCCTTTAAAGTCATAACTTTGAAGTCATTCAGCCTTCTCTCATATTTCTATAGATACAAGCTTGGGTTTTTATAAGTAAAACTATTTCAAATGCCCACATCAAAACGCTATGGTCATTTTGTTCTGATTGCCTTGATAAATTTGACAAGGCAGTAGTGTTCTATGAGCACTCTAAATATATAGTGGGACAGTAGGAGGTAAGTGGTCAACTTCAATTATCCTAACCTATTGTTAACTGAATACTACAGAAACCATTGCATAGAAACCTTTTTCAGAAGTTTTTTTTAATTCTTCTTGCTCCATGTCAAAGCAGTGGGCATGAATAGTGTATATACTTAAACAAGGAAAGGGTTGTCATAATATTGAGGTAAGTTAAGATCTATGATAATGTGAAGAATAAGAGAGGTATAACCAGAACAGCTGCCTAATACACTGTTGCAAAATCTACTTTCATTGATAATGTGGACACGCTGAAGACCTTTAACTCTCAATTTGGTTATCTGAACACACTCCAGTCCCATATGTTTGGATAGCTGATGTCCTATATAATCTAGTAATAAAAGCCAGTGACATTAAGAAATGATATCAAGTAAAACATTGAATCTATGTCAGGAGTAAACTTTTAGCATAATTATTTGCATGATGATCTCAAGATAGATTTTCAATTTTCATTTCTATTGTAATACAGGTTGAAGAAATCGTGTTGGAAAGCAAAAATGAAGTCATGGAGATTTTGATGAAGCTGAGGTTCAATATCGATCACGTAAGCACCTTGCTAGAACAACACACACATGCTTGCATGTAAATACACATGGATATACATAACACACTTACACAAAGTAGACACACAAGTATGCAGCCATTCAAACCAAGCACCACTTTTTTCGCAAAATACACACACACAAGTCCTCTTTGTCACAGGTCTCTCCTACATCTGACAGGGATGTTTTGTAGAACTTCACATTTTTATAATTTTCACAAAAAGCCTTTGCAACCAAGCTCTCTAAAACTACAAGCTGTGGCTGTCTTGTTAGATTGTCTCAGATGGTTTAACCTTAAGAATAACTTTATAGGTTTTTCCTGTAACTGATTTCCACCCAATGATTTAATCTTCATTTCATAGAAAATGATTCCAGTAATATCCTTCTCATCTTTACTCAGAATTACCTTACTTAGTTATAATTTGCTATTGGTAAAACCTGCAGAGAGCTTGGAAGCACATTACTTCTATACAGAGTTTTCAACCATTCTCTCTTATAGAATATCTATAAATAAGTGTGAGTCTGAGATACTTCAAGTTGGTAGGATTTATCTAGTGACGTGGATACCCAATTCCTTCCAGGCATTTCTCTTTGCCATGAGGTCTTTATAGCCTTTGGCTGAGACCTGCCAGAGGCTGGGAAAGGTCTTTAATTCTTTTGATAAGCTTCTCTTATCTAGACATCATTGAAAAGGTCCAAAGTTCAAGACATGATATGTTCTAGGATGCACATTAGATGCAAGGGTTAAAGAAATCCTACTCTTGCACTTCATAACAGTCTCCATTTATCCATTTTATCTGGTTCACATGCTGGAGTGTAAGCCAGTGTGTGGTTTGTAACTTGTGGTGAATAAGTATATCACAAGCTCACGCAAGTCTTTTAGAGGTAAAATGCGTGTTGAGAAGGTCATTGTAAATGCATTGAAGACTCTAGAACACTACCATTCATTCATTGGTGATATCACATTTTCATCCATCTGGAAGGTGCAACACAAGGGCAACTTCAAATATTGCAAGTACACTATTGAGAAAATAACTCAAGTTGTTTAAAATTGAGTTTCTTAAGATAGAATTATTTGCTTATACTCTCCCTTTAATACACTTGGTAACTTCCCTGTTTCGAATATTATGCCCATTTAAACATTAAAAGTAATATTAGGAGGTATTTTATATGGAAGTATTGACAAATTACTATAATTTGAAATAATTTTGTAGAAACATTTCAAAGGAGTTGTCGGATCGATTGGGATAATCCATAAATACATGTTGAAAGCAAAGAATCAGAAACTTCAAACTTTCATCAAAATCATTCGAAACATGAAGGTAACAGTAACATTAACTTATGAGTTATTACATACCTAGTGTCAAACTTGGAATTTCCACACAGGTTTCATTGCTATATCTGCCTCACTATATATAGGTGGTGCCCATCCTATTCCAATACTACAAAATTGTTCGTATGGTTGAAAGTGGAAGAATGAAATGGTAAGTAGTCATTTATTGTGTATTAAATAATGAAAATTTGGTTAAAAGATACATTTGTAGGATCATGAAAGAAGGCCCAAATGTAAAAGAACTACATGGGGTTTAATTATCACTTAGTTGTTTGATTTTGACAAACATGAATTTTGCAGTGTAAACAAGAAATTATTTAATAAGCTTTCATTTATTCATTATTTAATCTTGAATAACATGTATACCTATATATCTGTATACAGCTTGGTGGATTTCCCATATGAAGAGACAAGAGATGCCATATTCAGGTTCATATCTGACTACCTGAAACGTGACAAAAAAAGAGACCAATCTGCAGTAATATTTTCTGCACTTTCTTCTTTGGAATTAGAATCAGTAAGTAGGTGTGGGCAATGTGAATTCTTAATCAATTCTTTTTTCATTCTGTAGATGCTACGTTCTGAGAAAACTCAGAGATTTACCTTAAGGCTGATTGCCATTTTAATGGAAAATAACCAGTTAAGCTCGTTGTGTGTTGTGTAAAGATATTATTAGGTGACATTTTTTAATATTTTTAAAAGGAAAATTGTGACTATAAAAGGATATGAAGACACACTGAGGATATTAATAAACTTCTGGTTTGATCGACTAAAGGTGTTGAATGAGACGATCAAGACTCTATCCTGTGTTGGAGTAAGCAGATCTATTAACAAATTTCATATGAATTTGAATATCTATGATTTGAGATAAATTAATGTTTTTTGGCTTTTCGTGAGCACCTCATCTGATTTTCTTCTTATGCGTTAGTTGTGTACATTGACTGACTTTCAGCAAAACTAAGATCACAAACAGTTTACCAGGTTTTGTTGGATGTTTACTAGCATAATCTCATCATCCAATCCTTAATGATTGTTATAGTACAATGCAAGCTGCTAATCAGCTTTTCACACACAAATGTAATCTTTTGAGTTACCAAATGATTGTTTGTTTCTTTGGTGCCAAATGCGCAGTTACTTAATCACTTCAACCAGGCTCAAAATCACACATAATTATGTGTGTGGTTATTGAATTCACAGGTTAGTCATGCATTAGAAAATTGGAATCCTTTGGTAGTGAAACTGTGATGAAAGGACCAATGGCACTCAAGTTATGATAGGAAGATATGAGATAAAGAAAATGACATATTCAAAATCCTTTTTACACTTCACAAACAATTGCCAGCTAGTTTATTCAAGTCCATTGTAAGTGTTCTGGAGTTAATATGACTGAAACTACTATATAGAATGTCAAATCACTGTGAAAGTGAATTTAGCTGGGACATGAGCTTTTTTCTGGCATCAACCAATAAGTACCAAACCAATACAAATATTCTTATCGCACTTTCTGATATTGTACTAATGGTTGTTAAGATGGCTCATTAAGCACCCATCTAAACTCGCCACCACCACCACAGATGCTTTTTGGCAGAGATTCATCTAGTGATGCTAAAAATATCATAAGAGCTATAACTTATATATCCTTTATTTACTCACCAAATTATGAGATACCAGGAACCGTGGAAAATTTAGTTTTGATGCCTCCTCAAGTAACTGGCTGTGTATTTAACATCTCTAGGTGTGCAAAAGCCTGTTACTTTTCTTGGCAAGAGGAGAAGCTTTGGAATCGATGACCTTCATTTGTTTTAATTTCCACTTCTATGAACTAAAATTCCAATAATGGTACCTTTTGTAGAGGTGATTGGCACGAATGTGACTGTCTAAAGTTAAAAATGAATTCCTCTGATACATGCATCAATATAGGCCGGTAATGGGAAAATATATAATGTGGCAGTAATAGGAAGTGACCTGTAAAACATTCCCCACCACCCCTTTCCCCCCTGAAGTTGAACAGGACATCGTATTAAGATGATACAATTTTAACAAACCTGGCCTTCTTATAAATATATATTCATATTCCTTACTGACATACTTGACAAACTTCCCAAATACCCTAAAAGGCAAACAGGTCCTGGGAAGACAAAAAGTAGAAAGTGGAGTGTGGTCATAATTACCTTAGGTCTTACTTGTCATATTGCCTATTTCTTCTATATTCAGTCATCCATGTAATCCTCTTCTACTCCACATGCAGCTGATTAAGCTAAATCGCCTTCTTTCTACACCTTCGAAAGCGTATGAAAGACGTATTTCTGACATTGGACCTCAGGCCTCACCAGTACCAAGTGGAGGGATTTCTGTAAGATAATGTGAACATATTTACACTTTTAGGACAGTTTGGGATATGGTGGAAATAAATTAACATTCTGAGACCAATCATTCATTCTGTTCTAACAAGTTGACCTCGCAAGTTTTGCTATTGCGGTTGTCAACTTTCGATTCTGACATTTTGCACAGCTATATTCAATAGAAGGCACATACATGTGGATAATGTGCATTTTATGTATTTTCTGCTGTTTGATGGTAGACTTCCTACTGTATAAATATTGAGTGAACTCACTTTTTTTAATGGTACAGGTAAATAACCTGTGTAAAGTTTGTAGCAGGTGCCTGACAATACTGAGTTTTTTCTGTGAATGCAATGGTATCCCACTCAGAAATAACCAAGGTAAGATACTTTACTGTCAATAACTGTTATACTAGCATTATCATGCTGTACTTTTTTATCATAGAAATCATCGTTGGACAGTTAAAACTAGTGGATAGAACAAGATTGAAAGAAGAGGTATGGTTATGCATAAAATTGGAAATAAAACATTTCATATTTATTTATTTATGTAATGTAGTTGGAAGATTATGCCACAAGACCATGGCTTAAGGTACAGTGATTTACTTTACCCAGTGTCTGAACAATTTGAACTCACTCATATCTTTGCCATACAATAGGACCAATATCAAGGTTGTTATATTCTGCAGGCTGCATTCTTCAAATTTATAGTTAAATTTTATTTGGACCATCAAAAGGTAAGCATCGTAGCAATATGGCAATTGCCCTGTTTCTGCATAGGAAACCATTATTATTATCACTATATCAGGAATCAAGTTCATCAGACTTTAAAACCATTGATCCCAACATAGAGGCTGCATCACCTCTCTGAAATACCACAGAGAGCCTCTGCAGGAGGATTATTATAACAATGTCAAACAATGTGCGTACTTTTGCTCAAGTTATTACAATACCATTATAGGGAGCACAGATTGAAGCAAACAATGTTCCATTGCATCTAGAGTTGTATTTCACAAAAAGTATTCATCAATAATCAACTTCAATGTAACTTGTTGCAATTACTACATCCAGCAGTAATGTTGGTTTATTTAGTCATAGCTTTCTCCTGCAACTTCAATCGGATTAAACATGGATAATTACTTATTGAAGAATTGTTGGCCATTGATCAAATATTCCTATGATCACATCTAAGAGCATTTATGCCCAAAATGAAGGTTTCTCATTATCTATTGATTTCTAAAAGATGAGTAAGTGGCAGATTTTGAAACTGATTGTTTGGGCCACAGACATAGATTCAATGCAATTGATGGTGGAATATAACTGTTAACTGCCTTGTGTTGGGAGGCTTCATCAATGTTCCATATTGACAGTTTGATGCAATGGCACATGAGACTTGAGTTCAATATTTGCAAAAGGAGATTTCAAAAGATCATCATTAATAATAGTTGTCAAAATATAATATTTCTAGCACATACCATTATATGTCCCAGATCAGAATCTCTCCAAGGACAAAATAATTTTTAAGTCACCAGCTAGCTCTATCCCTGTAAGTTCTGCCTCTTTGAGCAGAAAATTCAGGATATGCCTTGGTTGCCAAGTATTACCCAGCTAAATTCTGATGTGTGAAATTATCCAAATTAAATTTCTGCTAGTTGATAATATTATCCATATTAGTAATCTTTTATAAACACAATGTGCGTTCCTTACTCACTACAGTTATTGCCATCCTATCAATCTCAACTTCAAGTATTTCGAGTAAGAGTGACAATTGTTTGCTGTAACTGTAGCATGCATGTCATTAATAGGAGCTAACCATTGTATGTGCCATATGATGCTCGGGGGGAAAACATGCGAATGTACACCATACTTTTTATATCGTTAAATAGGTAATTTTCTTATCTATCGATTTATTTAATTTTTGGTGCATAACTGTCCAATAACAAAAGTAAACATGACCATTCAGAGTTTTGACGATACAAAAAATAATAAGGCTAATTTTTCTTGACATGCGGTTCTCTTGACTCATCTGAGGATGACTCAAGTGAGGAAAAGATTGTAACATATATGTTTACCTGAGTGAGCCATCTTGAGAACTGGATAATTACCCACAATAGACAATTTTGGAATGCGTATGGGTGAGCTTAGTACTGCACTAAAAACTGACGGCTTGGTAATAGCATTGACAAAGGTGACTGCTCAGGTTTGTGAAAGCAATTTAGCTGTAGTATTTAGACTGCTCAGGTTTGTGAAAGCAATTTAGCTGTAGTATTTGCCCTCTTGCTAATTTTCCCCAGATAGAGTGTGGGTGTAATTGTCTCCGTGGTTTCAAAGGTAGTGCAAAGAATCTTCAATAATGTAGGCCAAATTATTACTATATACCAGACAGAACACAACTCAGTTGGACAGGTCCAGCTAGACTCAGAAGAGTGAACCAAGAATATGCAAGGCACAGAACATGGTAGATACACACAGCAATGTTCTTGCAGAATCCCAAACACACATCAAAGGGTGCAGGATTAATCTTGCAGAAGCAGGATCTAGCAGGTTTGTGCAATTTAAGATATCTACAGGTAAGCCTGACCACAAACTACAGCTATACTAACTACAAGCTAGACGTATTACAATCACACATAAACAACTTCACACTGTTCGAAGTTAATCCATCACTCTGGGTGGCTTACCCTGGGTACACTGACTAAATTTTGCTTATGGACTTGATGATGGGTGTTGCTGCTGGCAAAGTAACCTCACTTCTCCTTACTTACTCTCCATCTCCTCTCACAACTCAACTATAAAAATATATATTATGTGCAAAATTAGATTCAGCATTATAAATATTGTCATAGAGATAAATCATAGTACATGTAGTCGAATTCGTATGTGTGGTACATAGTGCCGAAGACTTAAGGCCTCGGCTATATTCTGTTGTAGAATACAATTACGATACAAAAGTCTGTAACATATAAATAACAAGATCAGAGCATCTAGTCGATATGTCGAGTGAATAAAAATTGAAATTAATTATTGTGAAGGTGATTTTAAAATCTTATATTATAGACAAATATAATTATACTGTGGATGCAGTACGAAATGGCTGCTAAATGTTTGTAAGCAATATATATTGCAGCAAATAACTATATTCTAAAAATGTATTCAAATTTTGTGCTCTGTGTGTGTTGAGAGAGACATGACCACAATATTCACCACCAACAAAAAAACTAATCCCACAATATATGGTTTCTAGTGAATATCTGACATGATGTAGATGTTTCATTGGAGCTGGTTCGAATTTTAAAAACTCCCCCAGCAATCCAATGATTAGAGGGTTAAATCACGACAGCATTAGAGTTTGGTAAAACTAGATCAGCGCCATGATCTTGATTATTCAGTGGCTCCATAGGGTCTCTTTTGTTAATATGTTGGCATTATTTACATTTTTACAGCATGCAAAAGAAATCCAAGGAAATATTTGTTGGGAACTTGCTGAAGGTAAAGTTTTTTGTCATTTTAATAAATTTCTTGCAAATATTAAGCATAGTCATTTTGATTCTAAGTTATCTTGTTCTTTGTAGTTTATGCATGTCTATTTTGCATATCTCCACTGTTGGAATTATGTTCAAAGGCACAGTACTTGTGAGTCCTTCTTAAAGTTGTAGCTAAATTCTGAAAAACTGAACAGAATTTTCTAATGAAGATGTTCCGTGCACTTGTTTTCACTGGACACTACTTCATGTTCTTCTGCATATGTATAGGTCATTTTTAACTAATTCTTCTGCCTAATATACTCACAAATGTGATATAGTGCAGCTAATTATATATCATAATGCTATTGAGTACAATGCACGACCATATAAATAACCTGAGACCTCTGACCTAGAGTTGGTATTGTGCTTATTAATTTTATTTGTAGTATACTCCATCAGGGAATGCACAGCACTTAATCTATAACTTGGTTTGACTCCTTTTTAAAATTGGTGTGGCAAACTTCACTGCAAAACCCTAGTTTATATCTCACATAATTGTTGGCAGATGCATAATTAGTGCTTTCATCTGCTATTTGCTCAAATATTCATAGTGTGTCTTGACTCCTTTTGGTAAGGTATTAAATGGAACAGTCCTAAAATCTTCAGAAGAATGAAAATAAAGAAGAATTCATCTTCAAGATTGGTCTCTTCTCATTTTAAAACTTGCAAACAATAAGTCATTTTGGGACTAGAAGACCTAACTTTTCCATGACCATTGTGTTTCTTGATTGCAGTATAAAGTGTTTGGTAAGGATCACCTCGTAGAAAATGTTATTGATGCTGCAATCAATCTAATGCTCGTGCTGTGTTATAAGAAACATTATTGACTAATGGTCATTTACACCATTTGGTTTATAGAATTCTTTATCCTGGTCAATGTTTACAATTCCAAAGCTGATATTCTCTAAAACATCTGCTGTTTGGTCGATGGAGTACTATATAAAAGTTCCTGAACACTACTGTAGCTGACCCAACATTAGTACTGTCAATAATAGCCACCAGATATGGTATGTGCTGGTATGTACAGCATAAACAAGATGAAGGCTGGAGCATCTAATTGAAACATAAATTTCAAGTTGAAAGTTATTGCAAGAAGACATGAAAAGGTCTTTATAAAAGTCTTAGAATCACAGGAGCTATGAATTTGTGGAAATTACTTTGTGTGTTCCTCTACTGCCCTAGGAAAGCAAACAAAGATAAAAAACAAAAACAACACTTGAAATATTTGTTCAATCAACAGTGGGCTGAATTGATTGATCTTTAGGAAACAAGTTTCTACACATTTAAAACAAAACCATTTAGAAGAGCATAAAACCATAATGTATACCTATATTAAAACCTGAGTATAGTGATTAGTTTACATCATTTATAATGAGGTCATCAACTAACAAGTTTTGTTTTGCTTTGGTAAAAACTTGTTTTCTTCAGGTCAACCCAATATAATTATTTCAATTATTTGTTTTTCATTCTTGAGTATATTAATTACCTGACACTGAACAGCAAGAGCAATTGATAGATTATTCTAGAACTCATACTCTATTGCTCTATATCACTGTTTATGACACTGTGTCTGTATTTTTGGTGCCATTTATGAATACAATCCTTCATTATCTTCATTTTTCAGATGCTTAGTTAATAATAGTGTTATCTTTTACACAGCCATTCTTACTACCTTAATAAGGGAGACCGACATTGGACAAAAAAAACATTGTTTTGTAAGTTTAGTCTTAATTTATAGCAAATATCTCATAGTTATTTTTCTGCCTGTCAACAATTAAAGAATAGTTTCTTTTGCTACATTCAATGTTTTGTGCAAGGTAATCACAGTTGTGGTATGGTATTATCTAAAGAGTTCACAAGATGTATGTAATAATTGGATAATGGAGTGGATGATTTATAGCTCTGCAAATATCTTGCAGGCCGTAATAAAATTTGTTGAGTTATGCAAGTGCAGACAGAGTGAAGGGGGATTTTTAGCTATGGATACATTTAAAAAGAATACTTTTAGATTTACACCCTTTTAGCTGCATTTCCTAATTAGACTGCACCCTTGATTAGACCTCACACCATTTATTTAAATAATAACCCCCCTCGATAAAAATTTGTACACCAAATAATTGCAAGGCAGTGCTTATGTTGCTCAAGTAGAGTATTATTAACGGTATATGAAGAGTCTGCAAACACAATGGCTCAGACGATGACATCACCTGCAAATCTTAGCAGATAGCAGCAAATACAGCATTTGCTGTCACCTGTAAGATGGCCATGGAATGCCATGATAACTGCCCTAGTATCGAATAAAGCTGACCTGGAAGAAATAGTAGACAATGAGAAGTCACATAAACAAAGGTATTGTTATACCCATCGAGGTCTGGGGATCTATTACTGCAAGCGAGTACTGCAGACTTGCAAGCTAAAATAATTGAACAACCCTCAATTAGAGCAATGCTTTGAATAGCACATGCAGCTATATAGCAGGTCATTAAACTATAAGATGTGCACTCTCTAATTAGGAAATATGTTCAGTTCTTTATGAATATACTTACAATGTGTCTGCAAGGTAAAAAAGGGGGAAAAAGTGCATCCTGAAACAGTTGTGTTGTTGTTTATGCTGTTATGAGATCTTTCCAGTGCACCACATGGTCCATTCAACTATTAGTTATAGACACACAAACATATATACAAGTGAATATACACCTTTTTGGTGTTTGTACATCTTCTAAATATTCATACAACATAAAACAAATTTAGCTAACGAGAATGCTTATTATAATCCAATGTTTAAACTTATGCTCAGTCCTCATTGTACTTGGGGAGGGTCTTGCATGCAATTCTTTTGACATTATTGTTATGTTTTTCTTGCCTAAGGTTGCAGAGAATGAAGAAGGTCTTCACAAAGTGTTGCAGAATGATATTGTAGAGAATTATGATGAGCTGAGGGAGTGGATACAAAAAGTGAGTGTAGCTCACTACTTCCTGTTTATCAGTGATAAACTTGTAATGATATATAGTCAGTAATTAAATTTAAAGAATTTTAAGAGGAACAGTATTATGTTAACCTGTAGCAATTTGTTTAGTCAGCATTACTCATGATGATTGTTAATTGTATTGTACATGGCCAGTAGCCCAATTCCACTTGCTTAGTTCCAGTATCCAGAAGACTGTACAACTTGAGTTCACTAAATATATACAATTTTTACATAATCCAGAAATCAAGCAACCCCCTACTTCTTGACTTTATACATAAAGTAGCAAGTATGCCAGAAGGTTAATAAACTGTTAGTGAAAGCATAATAGCTGTTCGGTCTGACAGAAAATTCAACATTAGCTATGACAGTTATGAGCCAGAAAGTAGAACTGAGTTTAGCAGTAATGCAACAGAAAATGCTAATGAGGCTGATCTATTTAAGTTTTCTAAATATCTTGGTTGTGACTTGCACCAGAGTACAGTAAGAAAAGGGCCTTCTATGAGCTGTGAAGAACCCAGTCGTATATCACTAAACTTGATGGAAGAAATTGTGAACGACGACCAACATCACTCCAAATGTTTGGATTGTAAATATCAGTGCTGCCCATGGAGTTGTAGAAGATTTCAATAAAGGTTTCCTGATGGTGGGTGTGTGGAACTTTGTGTGTGTGGGTCCAGCCCTTTATGTTCAGAATGAAACTTGTTAAATATTTAGTTAAAAATGCAGCCCAAAAACTACCAAGTGACTTTCTCACTGTTAAATTAACAGTTCTTGGAGAAACTTTGAAGTGTTATTACTATTCACAGTATCCCTACCAATAATTTTTAACTGGAACCAAACTGGTACAGTTAGTCCAAGCAAGCAAGAGCTGAAATGGGAGGGCAAATAGAAACTTATTATTACTTATTGTTTTAAGATTTATTTTAATCAGCATTTTGTTATGTACTTATTGTTTGGGTCTCAGGAAACCTTTTGTTCCGTCTACCTCTATCCCCAGCTAATTTTACCTACGAGATATAGTACCCTCCGTTGATGACTTCAAGTGACTGGGATGTCCTTGAAGTCCTAATCACAGTAGCAATGAAGGCTCAATGCTTCGCTTTGTTAGAAAGATTAATGTTTCATACAATACTGCTTCATGAGAGTGCTTTAGTTTAGCAATTTATGATGTCTTTGCAGCTCATTGGGTTGCCAGATTTAAGGTAGTATTGATAGGAAGTAATATCTACATACTTGGAGGGTGTACATCATTAAGTTTATCTTGTGTTGTGTAGCATAATGACTTTCCCATTGATCTTAAATTTGGCTAATACTGTATATACTCAAGTATCAAATGGCAAATTAATTTCCATTAAATAACTTTTTGTTCCATTTTTGAACAAAATGTGAAAAATATTTAAGTATCAATTTCACAGGCTATTTCTTATACTATGACTTTTAGTTTTGACATGTAACAAGTGTAATTATTTCACATATAAAACCTAAACAATATATATTAATTACGATAAAATGAGTCTCATATTATGACAATGTATTTACTGGAGTAAAGATTCCTGTAGCAAGAATCTATTAACAACAAACCTAGAGGGATTAATGAATTCTTTAATGAACTGCTTATAGTGTTTAATGTTATTTGCAAAGCTAGTGTAATGGAATTAACACAGAGATGCTCAAGGCACTATCCCAAAGTCCTATACACAGTATTTATTACATGAGTTGTATGTATGTGGTAGAAGTATATAATGTGTCTAGGATATTACTATGTAACTGGAAATATTATTTATTTTTATTCTATCTGCAGGAATTCAAATCAGAAAGCATTTCTGAGTTGTTATCTCACTCTCTTGAAACAATTCTAAATGTGATGAACCTTGCTCTTGATGTAGAACAGGCTCACATGTTGCAGGTAATGTTGTTTTAATTTTTTTTGAGATTTGCACACTAACACTTGCTCGCAATAATATATATTATAATAAGTAAAAAATATGCGTTTTAGGAGGGCATAATAATGCATTGCATTAATTTCATGAGTTGTAAACTCGGTTGTGATATTTGGGTTGCTTGTCTTTAAAGTTAAACAGGCCTTCTTAAACTTAAGAGGAAAAGGTCAACATGGTAAATAAATAGTCATTGTAATAGATGCATACCTTAATTAAACTGGACCAAATTAGAACATACACATCAAGTGATGTAATGCCTGAGGGTCCACTATAGTTATGGTGTTATAAGTTCTGTTCTCACTTTACGGATGTAATACGTAAAAAGGAATATAAGTTAAGTGATAAATGGCATTTAGATGAGATGACAGTAAGAATAAATAAATATTATGGCGAGCAGTAGATTCGCAGGGATATGAGCTAGATGTATTTCTGCAGAAGCATCGCAGTGTCTTGCTTTGCAAACTTTAAGTTAATTCAGGATTGATTTAGTACAAGCTCCTCAGCAAAACTAGCCTTCTCCTCTGAATAACACAGGATCAGTGCCTTAGTATTTGCAATTTCTGCGCTTGCAGGTTCTTGTCAACTTCCTAGACTGCAAAGCCAAAAAATTGCAATGTTAATTTAGAGAATCAGCTATCAAGTAAAATGATCTATCCAAACTAAATCTCCATAACTGGCAATTTTAAGTTACCTGAAAGAAATTCCATGCTGCACTCCCTTAATCATCTTAAAAAGCCAAAAATGTATGTCTTTCATACTGTTATGGAGTACTGCAGTATAGTTGACAAACATCAATGCAGAATTTACAGGCTGATAAGCTAACAGAAACTACTATACTATCATCCCACATGTGCCATTTATATTTGTATGAGTTAGTTAGAAGTTTTTATGCACTCCCTTAATCTCTACAAAGTGCATGGGACACATTAGTCCGTTCAATGTGGTTTGGAGTCTTCTATTAGTAAAATTATAAGAGAACTTTCTCATGACAGGACAAGATGGTATTATTTCAGAATGTTTCAATAACATAGATCTTACAGCTGGTTGAAACTAAACAGAAAAGGAAGTAGTACAGATCAATAAATGACTGATACTTGTATGTTAGAAATAAGAAAATGGGAGTGATAAAAATTGTAATAAATAAATGAGTGAGTGAGTGAGTGGGTGAGTGGGTGGGTGGATGCATGGGTTGGTTGGTATGTGTGTGTTTGGGTTGTGTGTGTGTGGGTGGATGGTTGGGTGGTCGAGTGAGTGAGTGAGTGAGTGAGTGTATGTTCTCTCTTACTATCTTTCTTTCTTTCTTTCTTTCTCTCTTCTTTCTTTCTTTCTTTCTTTACTTACAATTTTTTTTGTTTTTTTTTCTTCCTCATTGATTCATTTATTATTTATCATTCATTTATTTATCTTTATTCATTGCAGGTGATGACTTATCATGTTTTTAAAACTTATCTGTTCTCAACAAACTCTCAGTTGACATAATAAAATTAGAATGACCTTCTCAATAATAACAAGAATTTTACTCTCTCGACATTTCAATTAGATGCTCTAGCCTTCATTAGGAACAATGATGAAGGCTAGAGCATCCTGTCAAAACATTGAGATGTTGAGAGATTGATTATTATTCATTATAGGTTTATTTGTTATTAATTTTATGTTTATATTAGATTTATTATTTAACTAATACTCTTATTATTAATTACTGCCTAAATCCGCATGGGAATAAAATAATGTAGCCATGCCTCAATGTATTCATTTACAAATTTTACATTCCTTTTTGTGTTCATGAAATGAAAACTGGTTCATTCATTCATTCATACCTTCATTCACTTATTCATTTATTCTATTCAGTACAGGTGAAGTTAGTTAATCACATGGTAGCATAATTGTTAACATAAAGCAGGTAATTGGTATCCAAAGAAGGATCTGAGTATAGGGAGGTCCAAATATGCCTTAAATTGTGACAGAAAAAATAATAGTTTCTGCATATCCAATTCAAGCAATACTGTAGTTAGTACTTTTTGTATATATGCATTGTCCATTAGTTTGTTGCATGCAAATGTGTTTTTCTACCACAGAATATGGTTTGTGAAGGTTGCATAGTTATTTTGTCCACGTAAAGTATATAAGAAAGAATTGATACATACTACTCTGTTTAATAATTTTAGTAACAATGTTTTTCATGAGTCATCAGTCATGAATTGAAATTGTTGCACATAATTATAGGAATTCATTCAAAGGACTTGGAGCAATGATTCTGGCAAACCACTTGATTCAAGGTATATAAACCTTTTTTGGTACCCCCTCTTACCACTCTATCCCACCCAACACTTGCACACGTCCCTTCTTAAACATAATATATATGTCTTTAATGCTTTTACTCTATAGCTCCCTGAAAGGGTCTATGACAGAGTTGGTGGAAAATGAACTTGAAGCAATATTTATTCGATGCAAGAAAATTGAGAAAACCTATCTTGACTCACCACATAGCTCTCCATTAAAGCTTGCCGTTTTCAAGCTGATTGACAAGTGTTATTCAGTTAAGCAGTCTATTTTAACAAGAGCAAAGAGTACACTTCTTTGTATTGCAAGTTCAAGTTTACACGATGATCTAGACTACATCAAATCTGTTCTTCGTCAAGTAAAATTTACTGAAGAAGATAAATCAAAATTTCAAATTTGTGTTCAAAATATTGAAGAAGAGTGTAATCAATTTGAAAAACCTTATGCAAAAACAGCTCGAAAACGAAGTCAACATATTGTAGAAAGTTCAGGTATGTTTTAAAAAAAGTTAAAAATATATATATTTATCATTAATTTATTGGATACTCAGGGATACTATCAGAAATATTGGTGTTGTTGAGCAAGAAGGAAATGGACCCTTGGTGGTTGAATAGTGAATGCTTTAAGATCATCATTGCAGTATCATACAAGAATGTTGAGATACAAGAAAGGTATACATCTATGGCTTTTTGCAGAATCAGTGTAACTTTTGCTTCTTTTATAGGTTTCTGAACCAAGTTGAACTTTTCTTAAAACATTCATCTGATCCACATTATGGCCATCAAGTTGGGCAGTTATTTTCCCTGATATTTTCTGACAATGATGATCACAGATTTACACTGGCAGTCAAGGAGAAGTACATAGTATTTATGCTATGCAGGATATTTAGGTATATCCAACTGGTCACACTAGTATTTGTAATGTTTAAGTTTTAATTTGTTGTTTGTTCTGATTAGTTGTCAGGAAACAGTATTGAAAAATGGAGCTGAATTTACAGCAGCTATCCTAGCATGTATGAAGGTAAGTGAATTCCTATATTATAATATTCAAAAGATACAAATAATTACCATAATATTGTAGATCAATTCCCTTGGATTACCAATTCAGCACAATCAAATCGTAGTGATAAAGCACCTCAGTTCTCTGAGGGAAGACTCGATGTCTTCTCTGAAAGAGTTGCTGAATTCAAGAGGAAGTTGTACATTGGAGAAGTTTATTGAGGTTACTAGTATTATGTCTCTTGTGGTCTTTACAATTTACTCTATTCATCTGATCTAATAAAGCATCAACATTCAGGAATTAACGTTTTAATTAAGGTTTATCAAAGCATGCATAATTTTTAATAACTGATACTGAATCCTGTATGTATGATAACTTCTAATTTCTTTTAATGTTCTTAATTCATTCACAAATAGTTTAGCATGACTTGTAAGAGTTACCTTGAGAGTAATGTGCATCCTTGCCTAATGAGTAAACTATTGCATGGTATCCATTTTAGTCGAGCAGTCTCTGATAAGCTCGATTGTTGTATCACATGTTTATTATGCTCCTCCCTGGAATCAAAGCAAAATCGCTGTTCCTTGATAAACATAAGATTCATCTCAGCATCAATAGCAGCCTGTAATCCACTCTCATCAGTATGGCCATGTGCTCCATTTCAAAAGGAATAGACAAACCCCAAAATGTATCTTATATTAAAATTGTTTATAGTGGTCTGTAATCTGTGGTTGCATTACTTTATGAAAATAGTAATATTTTATAGTAACTGGACCAAGTTTTTTGAAATTAAACTCTAGACCCCTTAAAGGAATTTCTCTCATTGCAAATATGAACTTCAGCACTGAGTTGGGTGTGGTTTATAGCTGAACAGAAGGTGTCACCATTATGCCATTCATCATCGAGGATGACCAGGTGGGAAGTCTAGCAATAGGGGAATTTGCTTAGAATGTTTAGTCTTCACTTTTTCAGTATATGCTTATTGTGGACACTTTTAACACTCAAGGGCCTTAGTGGATACAAGGAAAAATATAACTAAATACCTATTCCATAGGCTACAGTGAAGTTGAGCCTACTATTAGCTACCACATTTGCTGAAATGTTTAGCATTGTAGTGCCAGGCATCACCATCCACCAACTCTGACAACAAAAGCTAAATTTAAAAAGAGTAAGTAGACATTCTGATTAGCAGAAGGCAGAAATTGATTAACATAGAAGGACTCAAAACAATTCATTGCCTGCCCTATTAGAGCCTACAGTATCAAGATACTAGCTAGCAAAAACCAATATGGCCTAAGTGTTAACAAATGAGGAATTCCTTTGTTCACTTTTGCTTGCCATAATCTGAGACAAAGCACATGCAAGATAATAAACTGATGAAAGTGCCACTTAAGTTTAGCCATAATTTATAGTGAACTACATACAACCCAAGTTACTGAACACTCCTGTAACATTAAAATAGCTAATACGATACAACCTGCATAGGGGATTGAATGATTAGGTTCATGAGGCTTGAGGGTGAGATTATATTTTTCCTTGATTCTGCATGCCATTATTGATATGATCTCTATATTTTAGATGCCTTCAGGTCAGCATGGCACTTTGGAAAAGATGCTTATGATGACTGACATACTTGCATCATGTTCTGAAGGGTATCATGCAGAAATTGAAGCAGTGTGCAGCACCATTTATAAACGTCATGAAATTATCGACGTCATTCTTAGCTCATCTATTCCACTTCACATCAAACGGCCATTTATCCGCTTCTTGACATGGGTGTACATAGCAACTGACAACACTCATCGGCAGGAGGAATTTTATGATGGTTTAAAAAAGTATGTTATCATATCTTACAACACGGGTTTACATTATGATACTATGCCATTGCATTGTGTTGCATTTTAACTCTTCAGGCTTTGCAAAATCATTGACTATATTGCATATGAAATTGACCCGTAATAATCCATTGATATCTTCTACTCCACTATTTTACACATTCCAATAATGGACAATGAAAGTAGCTACTTCAATGATGAAAATATTAGCATGCAAGCAGAAAGAAATGCATGTGATTAAGTGGGGAGCTATCTTTTTTCACATAGCAGACTGTAGAGTCAGTACCACATGCTTTTACATGCCATATCAAAGCAGACGTTGTTACAGCTCAATTAACCTTTGATCACAGATTCTATGGAAGGGGAGACTAAATCTGTTTGATTTCATGTGGTTATAAGTTTGGAGCTGCATAGATTCTTTACACTTTACTGCAGAACTTAATTTATAGTTAAAAGATATATATCTCTCTGTGTTCTCTTTTGGTACTAAAAAGTATTCCAACAGCTACTGAATTTGCTGCAAGTGAGGCTCCTGATTTGAAAGTTCCAGACAGTTGGTATTGGTATCTGTGACTAGAGGAAGCCTCACTCTACAGGAGAAGTGTTTGTTAAAATGTGCGTAAGTGGTTGCACGGTGAAAAAATTCTTCGAGATAAAGTAAACCAACCCAAATGGAGAAACAAAGATGTTGAGTCTTATATTGGTATCAATCAAAGTATTCTGACATGCCAGATAGTTGCACATTTACAATATCACAAAATGACACATTATAATCATGTCACAATCCCATCATGTTGAGAACTGGTTTTGGCTATGTAATCTAATGTTCCATACATGAACATATGTAGGATATTAGACCAACAAGAAAAGATACTTGAGAGTACCATTGGAGCATTTCAAGAATTCAACATAGTATGGCAGAGCACTGATCAATACTTGAAATTGAAGCATCACTTGTACTCTGCTGAGTGGAAGTATTGTCACAAGTGGAGCAGTGATTCTCCTGAAAGTCAATCAAACCAACAGAGGCTGGCAGGTAACACAATTAAGATATTGTTAATTTTTTGACATTCAATTCTTTAATTTTTATGTTTCCTCTAATTTCAGATCACATACTCTATACCATTGAAGGAGTCATACCTTTCATTGATGCATTATTCTCCAAAGATGAGTTAATAAAAAGAATGACTTTTCCGAAGAATTTGCTCAAACTTTTGATTGTAAGTTACTCTATGATGATATTATTAAAAAGGGAGAATACTTTATCACTAGCTATCAAGTAGCATATCGTGATATTTGTTATTTCAGTACATTTCATGTGGAGGAATTTCTATATTCACATTAAAATCTAAATATTAATAGTTCACTCATCATAATTTAGACATGTCTGCATGCATTTCATTATTATAGGCACTTGCAATAAAAGTGACTTGCATTTCATAGCATAAGTTATGAGATGAGTGTGGGTAGCAGAATTGCTGGTTTCACATCACCATATTTATACTAAAGAAACCTCATTGCATACAGATTTGTACATATTAAAAAATATAAATGTGCATTCAAAATCTAGAATTAGATTACTGCAATTATTAGCATCACAGAATTTTTAAAAAAATAATAAAAACTCAAATTGGTGAGTCAAGATATAGCAAAGGCTCCTTAACAAGTTAAGTGCAAATTTAAAATGACAAGTTTCCCCACATCACTTCTCGGACATCAACACATAATTTAAAGCTATAGCTGTTTGTTTAAACAATCAATTTTAGGCAGGCAGCAAACGAAAGCTATCATCGCTATATTGCTCTCTGTCTTAAACTAATTCACAGACCAATCCAGGAGAAGCACCTCCATTATCAAGGGCAAAGTCTTTAATATGATTCCAGAAAAAGATAGGTATCTTTACAACTCTTCTTATCCTCCAGAAATGGCTTCCAGTAGCAGTAGCCATTTATGACAGCAGTAGTCAAGGTTCAGTTCTTTTCATTTTTCTTGCACACACTCTTAAAAAAATTAATGATGACAGAGTTCATGGGCTGGTACTCAATCAGTTATTTTATTTGACTACATGTGAAACTTAAATTAATTATCATTTTTACCGACCACAGATCAATCTAAATCTATTATTCTATAATATTAGGATTTTCACTTGATTGCTGCTCCCGAGAAGAATCCTGGGATGAATTCAAGGTCCAGATTGTTTTTTCCTCATGGTCTTGACATGAAAACTTCCCTCAGTTGCATTCATAAAGCTTTATCCTGTATTCCTGAAGATTTGGTAAGAAATATTGATATTATAATACCAGGCAATATCAATTCTTATGAATTAATATATTATAGGAAGTGACAGATATGAAGAATAAAATCATGGAATTGGAAACACAAGAGTGGGGGTATGAAATCATTTTAAGGAGTAGCAATGGTGAGGATGTTGAGGAGAAGCTCAATGAAGAACTGAAGAAGTTCATAGATGAGCAACAACATGAACCCAACACACAATCTGGTCTACTGGGAATCACTCACGTCGGTAAGTAATTGTTTCCATTGCAAGTACAACTGGTGTTTTTTGCACTCAATAAACTTATATTTTTCTTTCGATAATCAACTTGAAATTTACACTCGTGAGTAAATGTCAAACATTAATTTTTAAATGAAGTTATAAATGTTTTTGGATCTAAATTTTTCATTTCTTTTCCATGAGTATAAACTAGAGAGATGTTAGTAAGGATCATAAACTCATTCTTCATGCACGTGATTTAAGTTTAGTTTAAGCAGCAGTAAATTCAGCTGATTCTTAAAGCAATTTCCAGTTTGTTTTCTGAAAGATGTAACACAAGTTAATTCAAGTGCAGAATTAGATTTGAAGTCATAAAAAGAAAAAGGATTAGTATGATAGCAAATAGCTACATCCATTTTGTATGCTTCAGTTTGAAACTTCTACAAAAATATTAGTAATAATAAACATAAAGAGAGATAAAGAAAGCGAGAAAAGAAGAGAGGGAAGAAATGAAAAAAAATTCTATTAAGAAGTTCTAATGTATTGACTTGTCAGAAGAGGAACATGACATTTGGTAGTCCTTAGGTGCACATTCACTTTGCTTTACCTTTATGCACACTTAGATTACTAATAGGCAGAGGCAGAGGCTATTCCCTCATCTGACTTTTTGCCAGAGATTTCTTTAAAAATTTAATTTGCCATGTCAATAAAGTAGTTTCTGCTCCCGGAAAATGATTGAGCCACCATATTGCATGATTGGCAAAGAGAGGTCTATCTTCCAAGTATTACAAACTTGCCAGTGACTGTCTCTTAGAGTTGAATCATCTGCAGTTTTCCATTGCCTCTCCTATATTCAGTCTTGCAAGCCTGATACTGAATTAATGTTTTCTAATTGGTAAATAGTTTGGTGGTGACATCTTTGTGCCCTGGACATCCCTCTATGTGGGTGTATCTCGTGTCACTTACCTCATGGCTACTGACAGAAAAAAATCTGATTTACAATACATCCCAGCTCTCCTTGCTTTATGAATAGATCATCTAGCCAGAATATTGAGTGAGTAAATTTAGGTTGATTATCAAGAAAGTTCTAGAAGTGTCTGAATAGATGTCATGATTATATATTATTTCTGATGCAGGCTAGAGCATCTAATTGAAACTTTGAGTCAATAAAATTTAAAGTTTATTATTGAGAATGTGATTATATAATATATATATATGTAATCTATATCCTCGTTTGCTTCTTAATTTCTTTTTAAGATAATACATAATATTAAATATAAACAGTCAGGCAGCCACTTGGGGACACTTTACCCTGAGCCATAAATGTATAGAATAAAATAATGTATATATTTTTTCCCTGCTACAATATATCGAATGTTGTGTTCATATCTATTACACTTTTATGCTGCTGGTGTGCTGCATGCAATCAATGTGAATACTTTATTGAGCCTTTATATAGCACACTCCTGTAATAGACTATGGTGGTATTTTCCACTTCAATATTTAGTAAAGACTGTGCATAGGCAAACTGATAGGTCATGCATGGAGTATCAAATATAAGATATTATCTGCAACACATACAAGCAGTGAATGCAAACACAAATATTAAGGAGAATACACCCCATTATTAATTGGTCCTGCCTGACAAATCTAATTTTGCTAATTTTAATCACCACTGATTCAAGTACAGTACAGTCATAAAGGTTTTGGGATTGATAGTAAAACATTTATATGAACAGGTTCTTATGGCAGAATCCATGATTGCAAGGGCATTGATATTTGGAAATTGCCTGGTGATGGTTCCTTTCAGAAGCACATCAAGCTCCTATTTTACCAGAATGACAAGTAAGTAACATAATTTGAGCAATATGTGATGAGTAGATATATTGTACCCACTACAGAATGTGGAATATATGGAGAAAAATTTGGTTCACTCTTCCTAAGCTGGCATTATAATTTTTTTAAGTCTGAATTGGCTAAGTAATATTCACACAATAAATATGTGACCAATTTATATGCTTATATTTCACTAAACATTTTATGAAGAACCATTTGAGCTAATTTACTGAGTGTTCTGCTTGAGCAAGAATGGCAATAGTTCCCACAGAATCACACAAAGCACAATGCCATCACTGTTTGGGATATATCTCTTAATGGTTGAGTAAATGTTTGCTATTGATATTACAATGTGACAGGAAAATGGTTAAGACATTTGAGATCTTGTTCTACTCTTTCATGTTTTCCAAAATTTGCTAGAGCAGCTATTGAAGGCAGACCTTCACAATCCCATAGTTCATAATAATATTATATTAAGTCACCTTTTTGACCTTCACATGCAATTAACATGACTTTGCTAAGGCTTGTGTGTGTTGTGTGTGTGTTTGTGTCTGGTGTGTTGTGTATGTGTACATGACTGCATGTGTGCAGCTGTAGAGTGTGAATAGCATTTAATGTTAAAACGGTGGACTTTTTATTTTTTTGAGATTTAGGTACTAAGTTCAAGATTATCTCCAGGACAAAACTATTGATTTTCTTCAATGTTTTTCTTTAGTCTTGAGCAAATTGTCCAAGCCTCTACCGAGATTTTTCTTGACATTAACCCAGTACAATTTAATTCAGCTAAGTATTTGTAAGCCTCATCTATGGTAAAACTATTTTTTCTAATTATGAATTGAAATAGAATCTTAAGCAGAGTTGGAAAAACTAGCAGCTATATTTTATTTTGAGGAATTTATTTTGATCTACCTATAGCTAATCCTTAAGTAAAATTCCTTGTGTCATAAATCACTAGAAATATGTTTAAATTGTGACAAATTATGCACATTTAATAGATTACTTTACCAAAATAATCGCACTATTTTGGGGAACATCCAAAACTGGGCTTGGAAAAATATCAACACTGCAACTGCATGTGTGTATATGTGTGTCATATTTGTATGCATGAACATGTGTGTGTGTGTGACTTTGTATGCATGTGTAGTTCTTACCAGTACAGAATTGTGTTGATCATAATTTTGAACATCTGCAGTTTTGACGTTAAGAAAGCTGAAACTTCAATGAAATTGTTATTCCAAAGTGTTGAGTAAGTTATTTCATTAATCATTAAAATATTAGATGCTTCATAAAATTATGGAAAGATTATCAATTGCATGAAACATTACAAATATTTCAGCTAAGTAGCAAATACAATGCCACTAAAGTTTTTCTGTATTATTATACTTTATACACACATTTTAGTTATTTTATATTCTTTTTTTAGAGATTCAGTGAAAGTGTACAAGGATACACATGAAATGAGACGTATTGAACAGGAACAGCTTGATATGAAGCATGTTCAACTCATCAGAGGCTTGCTACATAAGCATTTTGAACGGGTGAAATCTGAAGTTGAATCCACTAATGCTGTTGAATACAGGAGGTAGGTTATATTCAACAGATGTGTAGTTATTCAATGAATTCCACATGGTGGCTCATATGGGATCTCGTTTGGTTCATTTGTTCATAGAGGTAGCTTCAATTTTTATGTTTTGAAGCTAAGAAACTACAATTGTATAGTGGACATGACTGTAGTATATCAGATAAGCAGGAGTAGTGAGTTAGGCAGGTTGTATGAGGATTTACAGTCATGATTTTAAAGTCATCAAAGTGATGTACAAAGATAAGCTCTTGTTTTCTTAGAAAGTCGATCCTATTTTTTCTTCTCTAGCACTAACTCATCATAGTAGATGTTATTCTTTATCATGCTTATAATATACTATTTGCTAATGTATTGAAGAGCTTTGGATCTGTAAACATATATTAGCTCTTTTTATTTCTTCATAAACAATAATTATTTTTTTATATTCCGTATTTGTGACAAGTTGGCATGACTTTAACTCTGCCTAAATTTTTGCACCAACAAAGTTAAAGGAAATGAAGATCAAGTTGGCCCATTAGTCTCATTTTTTAATCAGACCATTAAGGACACTCCTCTTTATTTTTTAGGAAGCTGACAAAAGTGTGTGGGGGAGTCATCACACTAATTAAAGAATCAGACTTGTTGTCCAAAGTAAGTGAGGCATCCATGAAATTATTTGATTAATGTAGCTAACTCTGTTCAGCCACATAATAAGCTAAAATGTGAATTTCGGCTTATTTTTATTTAATAAATGTTGCTATTGATTATATGGCAGGTGAGCATTTAATACTTGCTGTGTAATTATTACCAGGTAAGAAGATTTATCATCATATGAATGGGGAGATGGAACATTAATGAACTTTAAGTAGTTCATACATGTAATTGCTGTGTAATTATTACCAGGTAAGAAGATTTATCATCATATGAATGGGGAGATGGAACATTAATGAACTTTAAGTAGTTCATACATGTAATTATAGAATTCACAATAACTCATGGATGATAGGGAGTAGAAATAGCTAATTGCTTCATGTTGGCATTATTGGTTAGTAAATGATGGAAATAACTAATCCTCTTACTTTCACAAGTGCCATGTAGTCAGTCAGAATACTAATACCAGTCATTCTTCTGGTGTGTCTGGTCACCCATCCATTAAAATCTCTGAGTGCACATCTGTTGACCGAGCATCCTCATTGAGCGATTTTTCTTCAGGTATCAATAATGATGTTCATGTCCCTGCATAGAGTTTGTTGTTTGTTGCTAGGAAACCATTTTGATGGGTCATATTCAGTTTTCTTTATAAATTCTGAAAATATATGGTTTGCTAAGTGATAGGGCTCAATTTTTTGTATTGGTTATTATAGGATCATGAATAATTTAAGACAGAAAAATCATTAATAAACATTTATTTATTTTTAGACTATCTCCCTACTCAACCATCCTTGTGAAAGTGTTGTGCGTGAGTTATTTGCACTGCTGAATGACGTTCTGTACATGCTAAATTATGGATATCCGAGTACTGACAATCCTTCTCACACTAATGGATGGGCCGATCCTCATGAGTTTGATTTAGTATCTCTACTAAAAGTGAATAACAACCACTTTTTAAAGGAAATAATGAAGAAAATGAAGCAAAGTGCAATGTTTTATGACCTAAGGTATTATTATAAATTATATATAAAATTATATACTTACTGTTAGTATTTTTATTGTTAGAACTATAATAGGTCTTTGTAACATCTGGACCATGTTTAATTTCTCATTCCATATTAAAATCAATGGTAATATGAATGACACTAATATGGCTGTAGATCTATTATTACCTATTCATGCTGTACAGAAATAATGCTAATGCTGCTATCATGCTGTGTACACATGTTCTACACCATTACTTTCTCCTCCATCCCTTTTCAGTCAAAATTTACTTCAACAAAGACCCAAGTCAATGGTATGTCCCTAAACTAATTACTAACTTATATTAGGCTCTTTACTCATTGTGCTTCAAACTGCGAATTTAAACTCTGGAAAAAATTAAGCCATTCATACAAACATGTGTTTTTGTTAATTTAGGTGATCAAGCAAGTTAAATCTTTGATACCCCAAGGGGAATTAAAAATTAGCATAGAAATTGAACCTTCTGTGTACACTTCTGCTCCAGAGATTCGATTGTCAAAAGAGGAAACAAAAACTAGCATAGAAATTGAACCTTCTGTGCACACTTTTGCTCCAGAGATTCTCTTTTCACCATTACCAAATTCTGGCAGGGATGAGAATGTGCCAAATCATGATTATCAGGTTAGTGTACATGAAAAGTGACAATTGATAAATATTTAAATTCTTATTTATTGTTTTATAGGATAGTAGTCGTCAAAATCATGAGGTTAAACTCGTCGAGTTGCAAGACACGAGCAATGTGTTTTTGGTAATGAATATCCTCAGTAAAATGTGCGATGGTCAGAAGACTATTGTTCAAGATTACCTGAGAGAGCAAAAAGGATCAACCAGTTCTGAAAATATTGTAGCCGAGGTTGCTCTATTTTTGAAGATCTACATGCGGCATGGATTCAACAATAAATCATACTTTCAGTTGGTTACTCTGCTGCTTCGTACTCTACTCGAAATGTGTGTTGGAAATTTAGAAAATAAAAAAGTCATTATTGACCAAGGAATTCTGAAAGCAATCAATTCTATCCTCCGTATTGATATGAATGTCTCCGCTGGCGCTGGTGAGGATCATAGTTACGCTACAGAATGTGTTGGTTCAGAAGATATACTGCTAGTGCAGTCAAATGCTTTGGAATTGTTGAAAACATTCCTTGAAGAAACTAGCCAAAAATCAGGTGAATGCATTCTTCGGGTTGGACTTGGATTAGATCGGAATGCTTTGTACCATTCCCTTGAAGTTCTTTATTATTATTTCAAGAAGATGAGGAAGGATAAGAAGGATAAAAAGGCAGCAGAGCAAGCTTTATTTACAGCATATCACATTCTACTTCAACTTGGTCACCATCCTGGTCTCCAGGAGCTATATGATATTTCAGGTATGCAGGGGCAACAATATGCAATAGACAACATTAACTGCTATAATTTGCATGCTAATATTTTTTTGTTTGTGTGTAGATATTTGGGGTGTAAATACTAACTGGTGAACACAATAGAAAGAAGTGCCTATTATTAAATATACTCTGAATGAACTCTCAGTTGACATAACATTGCAATAACCTTCACAATAATCTACTTGAAATTGTATTCTCTCGACGTTTCGACTAGATGCTTTAGCCTTCATCATGTTCACATGCTAGATGCGTGTGCCAGTAGATCATGGTGGATAGCGGTATATAAGGCTTACGTAAGTCTTAGCATCACGTTATTCCTGATGAAGGCTAGAGCATCTAGTCGAAATGTTGAGAGAATACTATTTCAAGTTGATTATTGAGAAGGTTATTGTGATATTAAGATACTGTCTAATAAATCCATACTGTGAAGTACCTAGGTGCAAAATATGAGATAGAATATGTTATAGTAAAACTACCTTCTATAGCCAGTTTCATTATTATTATTACTATGTCTACTCATAAACAATATGTGAATAAAAATCTGAGATATTTATGAAGTCTTTTGTAGATTTAATAACCTTGCATTGTATTTTGTAAACAAATTGTTTGCCCTGAGTGAATCAAATACCAAACTTGTATCATGTGGTGGATAGCTAGTTACTGGTGTATAACAAGCTCACAGAGTTGTAGTAACACATTATTCCTGATGAATGCTGGGGCATCTAGCTCAAACTTAGTGAAAGTAAACTTGAGTATTGAAAAGGTCATCGTAACTTGAAACTAGACATTATAGTTTTAGATTTAACTATTAACACTGTTTTTCATAGATTAGAAACATCTGTATCTAATTTGTTGAAATAGAATGCAAAGACTTAAAAATATACTACACAAATAGGGTGCAAATACAAACATGATGTGTTTTTAAATTGGCGAATAAATCCACTAAGGCCACTTTACTCTTCCCTTAACATCTGTATAATATAATTTGAAATAAAACAACCTTATAGTCTCAATACTGCTGCTGGTTAACAGATGTGTCAATGATATCTAACAGGCAGGAGTAATAAAGACCAGAAAGTGTGGGAATATTGTGAAAAGAAGTCACAGAGTGTAGAGGTTATTTACTCACCACCAGAAAATCCAGAAGAAAGAATTCTAACCAGAGTTTACTTCCAAAGTCAATACAAGGTACACTGTGTTTCTGTTTTCCCCCATGTAACATTTGTGGTTATCATTGTTGCCACTGTTTGTTGTTATATGTGTTGGTACTATTGGGGACCTCTATAATTCTGTGTTGTTTGTGGTGCTAAAGTTATTTCGTAATTATATCACTGAAAAAATTATCGATCATTACTCCACAAAGGGCAGGCCACAAGAAATTGCATTAGCTATATTACAGCTATTTTAATCATTTTTCCTTATAGGACTTCCTTCGGCCAGAAGTAAAGAAATTCATCAAGTGGAATATTAACAGAAGTTCTGCACAGGAAAAATTACAAAACCTTTTGTCTTGGATGGAGTATGCACAAAAGGATATTTTGCATCATGTATGTAAAATTTAATAACCAAAAAAAAATTATAATTATTTATTTTCTCTATTACACAGCACAAACTGCACTTCTGTAAGAATAGTCGCTTGAGACCTTTTATACTTTTCCCGTAAGAGCATCAATTACTAAATAATTGAGTCTGAGTTGATAGTTTTTGTTTTTGATTATGTACAGAGTACCACGTTATTGGATTCTTCTGTTTCTAACATTTTTCATGAATATCCTGGTGTTAGTAAGTTTTTCTCTACCTGAAGAACTGTTGGATGCAAGGTATGAATGAAGTTCATCACTAAGTTTTATTATTAAGGTAAATAGAGTTGACTATCCTATTACCTAATGCAATGTAATCACCTACTTTGGCTCATTAGGTATTCGTCATTATATAACTACTGTTATTCTGTGTGTTAACACTGATATCGGTAATGTATTTATTTGTTACAGTTTTGATTTTAAAAATATCAACTTTACAGGAACAGTACTGACATAAATATTGTCGTGGTTCCTTCAGTGGGGACCTGGTTTTATCCAACACTTGGAGTATTCGGCATATTGCATTTCAGTTTTGCATTTTGGATGGCAGCTGAGTATTTCTTAGCTAATGGACCACATTTTGTCATTGGACCTATTTGGATGGAGTATTGGAAAAGGTAATATTCTTAATTTTTTTATTTTTGTATCTGTATGACAGGTTATGTTTTAATTCAATTTTTTTAGTTGGTTGCTCAAAGTTGGTGCTGTTGTAAAGGCAAAAACAATCAAGAAATCCCTTCCTCTAACAGAGGATCAACACAAAACAATGTCATGGATACAAAGGTAGAGAAAGTTATTTGACATTACACTCTGGAAAGAGATTGCAACATATTCGTAATTTTGCACAGCATAATAATTATTATGAACTCAACGATTGTCAGTGGAAATAAATTTCCATTTTGCTGAAAAAATTATCTCTCAGTCATGAGCAATTACGCAAATTATTTATTCCACTCATTCCTCTGTGATCCCATGCTGAATCAAAGAGGAGCTGTTGTATTTGTGATTAGCTAAGCTACAAAAAGTGTAAGAAAAGGTCAACTGACATGTTGTGATGCAAATAATTATTACATATATATCAGTTAGTTTAACCTCGCAATTAAATAATGCTATAGTCTGTGAGAGAAGCTGTGATGATAGCATGATTTTGTATGCTCACAATAAATTTGAATTGCACATATTGCATCATAAATAAAGTTGAGTAAATTGGAGGAATATATTTTAACTGAAAGAGGGAGGTGAAAAGGTTCACTGACTTCAAGGCAGTGGAATAGTCTCTTCAACCTTCAATATTATTTGAAATATGTTAGAAGAAGAGTGATTCCAGCGGGGAAAGATATTTTTTAAGGAGAATTTGAAAAGCACATTGACTCTCAGTGACTATATAGCGGCAGCAAAATTTATTGAAGAATATATTGTTTAGCAGGCATCATTTTTCAAAAGGCCGAGTGTGCAATGATTCAACAACAACTTCAGTTTAAATATAATTGGAAACAATTCTGTATTTTAATAACATGTAAGCATGTAAATTGGAGGAAATTAATTGGAAACACATTCTCGATATGTCCTATGATTATTATTGTGTCAAAACTATGTTGAGTTACATAATATGAATGATCTTAATTATGTCATCCAAAAGGAACACAAATGAATGTATTTGTACACCTTGACTTTAACCTTTTGTTACAGGTTATTTCATCCAAGGAAAATGAACCTTTATGAGCAGCATGTGCTTGGATTTAGGACAATCTACATATTGGTACGTGGTACAGAATTATATGAACAAATAAAAAGCTCATATGTTGTGTAATTAAAATTAGCGCCTTGCAATTCAAATAAACTCTGTAGATTAACAATGTTTTTATAAAAGAGATAACTTGAAGGAAATATGCTCATCCTCATAGAGAGCAATTTCAGGAATTTCAGTTGATATAGTCTTTTGACATTGTATTGGCAGCATGTATTTTACTCAAAGTTGTTTTTTATTCAAAATTGAAAGATCATTGTTTAAATAGGAACCGATGCATTCACTCTGATGGGAACTAATTATAAAAAGTTTCCCCCTTTTCTCACAGACCTTCGTTTTGTGCTCATTCCTGGCCCTCTTCACCACAGGCTACGTCTACTGTATATGTCTGTTCTACATTATAGAGAACAATGACCTGCTTCAGAGGGCAGTCAAGTGTGTCACAAAAAATGGTAATTAATTTACCTTATAACCAGAAATGCGGACAGTCAATTATTGTATATTTGACTGTATTAAACTTCATATCGATAATTGTCATACATAAATTTAGTAGTGCATGTGTACTATATTGGTGGTTATTTTAATATGCCATAGAGGATAAATTATTTATTATAAAAATTATATACATACCATAAAAGCTCCATTAATGCATCTTTCCATACTTTTATGTTCAATTTCTAAACCTAGCCTAAGTGACCACATCTGCTACAGAACATAACAATATCCATTAAATGCTTAGTATATAGCTATCACTGTATAGGACGGTCAAATATATCACACGCACGAGTGATGACATGCAGAAATCACCCTGTTTTAAAGCTTATCATAAACCTTATGTGAGAGAATAAAAATTGCAAGAACAAAATATTGACTTCCTCATCTTTTTTTCACATTAAAAAAAATTAAGTATGAGTAATAAATCAACAACAAGGCATAGTAAAATAGTTGTTTAGACTTAATTATTAGAGTAAATTATATAATCAAATATGCAACACATTAATATCTGTTAAATATAGTTTCAGTGGAATAATATTCTACATATTACGAGTTATATATAAATTAGAATTATTTTTCGAATGATGGTACATTGGAGAATTTATGAAACTATATACATAAATATTTAAAAAATGCTGTTTTTTAAACAAAAAGTGGACTGACTTGTCAAAAAAATTAACTGTGCAATTTATCAATGTAGATTTAAATTGCCTTTAACTTGGTCTCCAACAAATATTTTTGCAAGTCAACCTAATATATACTTTTTTGTTATTACATATAAATATTTGTCTTACTCTTTTTGATATCATGTTAGCATCTCACTCTAAGGGGAATTTTAAAAAGGGTTAAAACTGTGGTTATGACTTTGGAGCTCCATAAATTCTGCACACTTCATTCTATGAACTCTTAAAAGGTAACTCGATCTGTGTGTTCTAAACCCGAAAGCCCACATCCCTAACTGTTCTAGCTCCCAATTTGAAAGTATATACTAGGCAGTTGAAATTAGTACCAGTGGCTCAAGAAAGCCCTAATCTACTAAATGAGCATTTTCATTAAGTTCTAAAATTTGAGTATGTAGTCATTGACATGGTTGAAAATGTACTCCCAAATATTAATTTTACACCTGCTATATATGTACTTATATCTTAGCACTTAATGAAAACAATCATTGTATGGAGTAGGGCTTCCTCTAGCCAGTGGTGCTAATTTCAACTGTCTCTAGCACTTTATAATTAGGAGCTCGAACTGTTGTGGATATCAGGTTAAATGGTCCCTAATATGGATTGCCTGCACTATGGCAGGTTGTACCTGTTTTAGTATCAAAAGAGAACACACAAAGACATTGCTTTCAGCTATACTATCAATTTTATGCAGTGAACTGTGTAGAATATTCCTAAGTCGTAGCAACAGATTTTTTTAACACTTTGTCCAAAAAATGGTGTAGTGCCCCAATCAAAGCAAATGTTCTACTTTAGTAGGTTGATTACTGAAGTACATATTCTGTATACATGTACATAAGTAGTTGCTCTAATTTTGTTGATATTCTTTGTTGTCAGAGTAAGCTTCTCAATCAACCAACTACTTATTTGCTTGCACATTGGAAATACACACGTGAGCATGTTTATTGCGTTGAAGATTTTTAGCGATTTTTGTGCTTTATTGAATCAAGAAACACATTAATTTCTTCAGGTCATTGGAAGATTTGGAGTTTCCTGGTAATCTTATGGTTCTTAAGTTTTGAAGATGGAAGAAAGGATTTGATAGATACATAAATAGACCTTTAAGAAAAATTTGAAGTTTTAAAATATTATTTTATGTAGTGTTTTGGAGTTAAAATGCTAAGAAGTTATCATATGGGATTTGGCTAAGATATGAGTACTTTTGTATGTGATAGTATTTTTGCCGCTGGCATTTAAAAAAAGCCAATATAGGGAGTGATACCTTACTCCCCATTATAATTATTTTTTCTTCTTATTATTTGCAGGTGTATCCCTCTTGTGGGTTGCTGCTCTGATTCTGGTTTGGATTTACATCTACTCTGTGTTATCATTTTCCTTTTTTCATCAGTCATTTACTGAGACTGGATTATTTTGTAGGAAACTTTCAGAATGTTTTGTCACAGTTCTGAGAGTTGGCCTTCTGGATAGCCTTGGATTGGTAAGTTCATATTCAGACAACGGCTAAAGGATAAAAAATAATTTGAAAGTTTACAGCATAATTCTGAAGCCAATAGTAAATTATATTTTAATCTTAATAGATTAGGGGGTATGATTTGTTTTTTTAACATAAAATTACATTCATCCACTTCCTTGAAACTAATATTACAGATTAGCTAGAAATACTCAAGTATCATTATAAGCACAACAAAACAACCGACAATGTCAAACAAACTCATCATAGGTGCAGTTTACCATGTCATTGACGATCATCACCACCAAATTTTCATACCATTTATTATCTAAATTGTAAAAAAATAGTATTATATATATAAATTTTATTCATTATACTTGCCTTATTAAAAACATCAAATCGTTAGGTTCTGTAAGTCCAATGCATTTTTCTCTCTGCAGTTTATACCATTCAGAACGGAAAATTTTCATGAGGCAGGTCTTCGTCTCTTATTTGATATTTCCTTTTTTGTCATCATTACAACAATATCTCTCAGCGTGACTTTCAGCATTATTCTCGATGCTTTTTCTACAACACAACAAGAAAGGGTAAATTTGTAAACTAAAGGTGCTAATAATAGAGTGTGTATCTCCTATAGAAATTGTAGTACCTCATATAGACTACAAACCAATTGGATAAAAGCAAATGTGGCTGTTTATAACTTCTTCAAATGATATCATTGACTTTTACTGAACTCTAAATATTCCTGCTACAGGATCTAGCAGAAATGTCAAGAGACAAAATTCAAGTTGATTAGCAAGGAATCATTATATTATTGACTAAGCCAGAAGATAACAAATGTGTTGTATCAGTCTATTTAAAGGGAGATTCATTACGTTGTTCAGCAATAAATTTATATTTGATATGTAAATGAATACTCTGGGATTTTGGTGAATTTCATCTTGTATTTATAAATACCATCTGGTAGCCACCATGTACTTGGCCTAATTCTTGGTATCTAACCAGCATCCTGGTTTCATATGGTAAACCCAAGGTTGTTGGTTGTGTGTGTGTGTGTGGGAGGGGGGGCTGGGGGAGTGGGGGTGAGGGACCATAAGTCCAGGTTTTCAGATTATTTATTCTAGTTGACAAAAACTTAATCATATGATTTCCTTGCCCCATAAGACTATTAGCAGGTATAATTCTAATATGCCATGTATGGTCAACATAACCACATGTCCATACCTGTTTGCAAAGACATCATCCCCCAAATTGATTGAGTCTTTCCAGGCAGCAGTAAATTTAAAATATATGTGCAATAAGAAGTTTGACAAATTTAACTCTACAGTTGGATGCTATCAAAGATATGAAAAGTATCTGTTTCATCTGTGGACTGAGCAAAGATAATTTTGATCTAAAAAGAAAGGTAACCATTACAAATAGTAATATGAAGAAGTTGAAATGTGTGTTTGTATCATATGCTATATAACAGACTGATACAGCTTGTTAGCTTCCATGTAAATAATGTAATAACACTTCTGTTTTCAATATTGGTTAACTGGTATTTATCCAAGCCTTTTTATGATGCAGCAGGCTTCAGTTTGCCTATTCCATTTATACGAGTAACAGTGACATAATTATCAGATGCCGAACAGGAAAATAATTTGACAGAAAATGAATTGCTGTGTAATTTCGGACCAAACATGAACATTTATATGTCCAAACAATATTTATAGTGATTACATGATATCTGTTGCACATGTGGTTATGTCTCAACAGTATTTGTTGCTAGAGTAAAATGTTGCTATGTCTATAGTTAGACTTTAGATAGTGAAATGGTGTTTTGCCACACAATCTGAAGCTATCTTGGGCAGCTTCTACTGCTGCACATGCAACTAATTATTCTGTTGAAGAACCGCTTCACTTGAAACTTAAGATATCTCATACAACAAGCTCTCACAGAAGCATGGAGGGTGCTGTATATGAATGAAAGTGCTCGGGCAAAAAATTACTATACTACAGATCAAGAAAATCTGAAACATGGTGATGGTGTTCTTGCCCACTTTTTCAAAGCCTGCAGGAATTCAAGCAGCAGTAATGGCTCAGGTGATAGCTTCATTCACTCTCTGAAGCCTAGTGGAGTATTCCGTAAATGCCACACTACAAAGATTACAGTAGAGACAATAATGGTGATGATCCCATTGCCAGCAGCAGTCAGGCCAACTTTGAGGCAGACCTACATAGAAAGAATGAAGCTGTGATATATTGAAAATGACTGATTGTCTATTATTGTTTTATAATTCTTTTGCTTCCAAGAACTTGCATTGCTCAAAGTCTAGACAACTAACTATTTCAAAACAATAGAGCATGAATTTTATCACTTTATCCCATCATTTCCTTGCATAGTAGTGCTCACAGATTCTCTGATCGAAATGCACAAGATCTATTCAAGGAAATACCTTCACATATTGATTGAATACAAAGATGGCAAAGTATTCGTGAAAATCATCACACTATTTTACTTTTTGTTGCTGTTTTTTTCCATCTTGGCAGGAATTTGTCAAGCATGTTAAGCACCACCACAACATGTGGGCCTACTTTTACTATTATGTCTACTTGGATAAGATGGATCCCAATGATCGCACTGCCACAGATACTTATGTTTACAGAAAGGTATGCTGAATTCTACCTATTTGGAAATATTGCTAGAAAATTATAATTATATAGATATGTGAAGAAAAAACTGACTTTCTGCCTATGGTGAAAACATCTGCTCTAGCTGGTGGAATGTGATGGTGTCGCTGATGACTCAAGGGAAACTGATGTTCAATTAATCACACATGAACTTTATATTGCCTACAAACATGTAAACACTAAACACTATTTCGTGTTTTATTTAGAATTTATTCACTCCTTTTTTCTTCCCCATTATGTAGTTTTATCATGTGACATTGTATAGAATTAAAAATAATCATTAAAAATAAATTTCATTAATTAATTTGAAATTCAAAAAAACAACTTGGCTTCCTATGAATATTTATAGTGAAGCAAATCAACATTCTCCTACTCAGGAAGGTACTATAGTAAACTACCCTGCTGGGTCCCAAACTGGGGTCAAGTAGGCCAGCAATATGAACTTTTTTTTTCTGCTCGTGCCTGACCAAAATGTTTCATAAAATCGTTCTGTTCTATTAAGACTTCACTCTCAATGCCGGTGCAGACATTTAATAAATTACATAACAGCACAAATTAAAAACACACGAATGACAATACTAGGGAGTAGTTATTCTGTAATACATACATCTACATACTCAGTACATAAATAGAAAAAACATGAATGATTATGATTACAGTAGTTATTCTGTACATCTTCTTCTTATAACTTGTCATGGAATCAATGGTCCATTTTCTGTTGTCACCCAGGATGGTCATGGTCGAGCTTGAAACACATTACAGGGTGTACTATTCTCAGGTACTTATCTAGATCTACTTCAAGATGTGTTGGATAATATCAAGTTACTTCAAGAGTTAGACTTTCATCCAAGTTCATCTTCTCAGATGGTGTAGATGTCACATGTAGAGGGTTTCTTAAGTTTTTCCTCGTTAGTATCTGTATCATATATGTGAGTGGAGAAACTTGTTCCACTACCTTTCGCTCCATCTGGTGATCTGTTAAACTAAACCATCCCTCCAACCCCTTGGTGGTGTGATATTACAAGAGCAAAGTCAATCATCTCCTTCGGCTAGGCGGCCACATGTCAGAATATTAATTCTATTTAAAATTTAGATGTACTTATAGAATTAAACGGTGTCTTGCATACATTGCCTTACACAAGTTCAGTGCCAGGTTCTTGCCACTCACAATGCCAAAGGCAGAGAGTGAAGAGTAGGTCTGGGCCCTTATTACTACAGAATGACATGGCAAGAGCCTCAGGGTGGAAACCCTCAGAACAACAGGTCAGGACAAGGGCAAATAGGTGGCTTCTGCAGGCAGAGTGTCATGGATAAGCGCTCTGGGGGAGATCACATAAGCATGCAGGTGAGGGAAAGTGCCCCCAAGTCCCAATGGCTATCGAGGGGATCTCCCCCAAGACAGGGCTAAAGGAGAGTGCTTGGGGGTGATCAGAACAGATGGGTAGACAAGTTGATGCAGGCAAGCACCTAATTAGTTAGTGTGTTGCTTAGGCCAATGCTAGGAGTTGGGTAATTGGATTTAAGATATGCTAATATAGTGGAACCCAGCACTGAAAACCTGTTGTGCATTCACAAGTAGTCACAGTATGGGACTGGCCCTTGTATGCTTCCAACCCTCTTTAAATCTCATTATAAGTTATGGAGAATAGTTGTACATGCAGTTGCTATCAGTTAGAGTATTTTAAGAGAGCTCTAACACTATCGGGATCCAGCCTTCTCCTTGCTGAGAGTGTGCCCAAAATTCTAGTAAGTTTATGGCAGTTGTATTCATCATGTAAAGCTGATGGTTTCCATAATGCAGACTACACCTGCAGGCCATTCATGATCTCTGACATTTTTTATTGAAATAGTACTAATCCCAAATGGTGGTCGGTTGAAACCTTTCAAATGGGTAATTAAGGTTGTGAGAAATGATGAACTGTTTGCTAGCACTATGGTGCTCACTAACTGAGCTGGAGTTTGCTCTACTGTGAGAGAAGAATGTAATGTTCACAGCAGACATATTCATTGAGTTTTGTAAGGTCAATGCAAATTCTCACTCCAGCATTTTGGTTTGAATATTACTTCCATGCCTGCACACCAGTCGATAGGTTAATTGATCTGTTAGGTAACTCTATATTTGACCATGTGGTTTACTTTGAAGACTGCTTTATAGGAATAAGAACTCGGCAAGGTGTATTGAGGGAAAAACTCGCTCCCTCCTTTAGCTGATGGTTTGTTTGTGTATAAACTCGGGAGAAAGCCCTTCATTAGGCTTCACTATGGAAGATCTACACAACAATGATTTCTTGAGGTATTTAACAGCATAGATATCTTACTCGGCTTCTCTGTCTATCATTCCAGTATGACCGACAAACTGGAAGAATGACTAGGACTTTTAAATGTTTTGTCTGATGGACATCACAAAACAATATTGATCCCAATACCATACCATGGAAAGTTATTTCTGTGTTTTTTTCTGAGAACACCATTACTTTTGGCCCTATATCCATACATAATTTAACTCATTAGCTAACTAATGCTTAAAGGATCCATGGCTGTCTAGTATTTGACTAGTCATCTGCAACTTCCAGAAAGTTATCCCCCTTACAGAGTACTATTTGTCATTACCTCGTTTATTTATCTTGACCTTCTGATTTTTTTAAATTTGTTTCACTTGTTGCTAACTAAAGACTTCACTAACAGGACACTACTGTACCAGTAGCATGCAGTACCATTTGCAGAGTTACCCACCCTTGGTATTTATACAGGTGGACTGTCGTCGTAAGCAACCTTCCTTGACACAGAGGTTCTAACTGTGCAAGCGATCCTTGCCACGTACGCCGTCGTAAGTATTTGCCCCCAGTCAACCTACTGAGCCACACAATACAAACCAAACTCAGCCCTCCCTTCTGGAGCGACTGGATACCCAAGTAACAGATATTAGTTACTTAAATGAATAACAATATTTCAGGTATTCATAGTGAGATACAAACATCCAATAATTAAACAAGCTGATAGAATACCAGTGTCTCTGAGTATTCCTATCTTAAAGTAGCAGTAGTTCAATGGAGTTCAGGTTCGCAGTATCTAATCTTAGCTAGCACACATCATTCCTTTTATACTAACAGAAAAACATCATATCACTAAATATTCTATCTCCTAAAATGACCCTATATGGTCTTGTTCGAGAGCTGCTCTGATGTGAAGTCATCGGATGTATGGTAGTTAGTCGGTTTGGTTGGTTGTGATGTTAACCCAACAATATCTGCTGAGCTCGTATCTTCCCCTGTTTGATCTGGGCTATACATAGGTTCTCTGTCTCTCTTGCTCATGTTGTTCAGGGGTGAGTGCAAAGGTGTGTTCTCAGTCAGGGTGGTCGATTTCCCTGACACTCCCCCTTCCTCGGCTCGTGACCCGTCACGACTAAGTGCATCAGCGTTCCTGTTGGCTGATCCCGCTCAGTGGCGAATAATGAAATCAAAATCTGGAGGGCCAAAGCCCACCTTGACAATCATCCGTGGCTATCCTTGAGGTTGGCCAGGTGTGCTAGGGGGTTATGGTCGGTCTCGATGATAAAGTGACAACCCTCTAGATACACCTGGAAGTGCCGAATCCCGTCCACAATGGCCAACGCCTCTCTCTCGATCGTGGAATAGTTCTGCTCACGTGGCAGCAACTTCCTGGAGCCATACCCCACCGGATGTTCATCTCCCTGTTCATTCTTCTGGCTCAACACATAACCCAGGCCTACAGCTGATGCATCCGTCTGTAGGATAAATACACTTTCCCAATTGGGTTACAATAATACAGGGTGATTACTCAGGGAAGCTTTCAGTTGGGTAAAAGCTTTGTCACATTGACTATTCCAGGCTATTATATTTGGCATTACTTTCTTAGTTAGGTTGGTTAGGGGAGCAGCTATTTGGGAGAAATTAGGGATAAATCTCCGATAATAACCGGCTAACCCTAGGAAGGCTCTCATATTCTTCTTGGTTCTTGGTTGAGTGTAGGTGGATATGGCCTCAACCTTACACTCCATAGGCTTGACGCGGCCCCGCCCTACCTCATGCCCTAGGTAGGTACAATCACTTCTGCCAAACTGGCACTTCTCCAATTTAATTCTTAACCCTGCTCTTCGTAAAAACATTCTAGCACTATCTTGATGTGCTTGATATGCTCTTCCCAAGTGTGACTAAAGATGACAATGTCATCAAGGTAGGCAGCTGTAAACTCTGCCAAACCCTCAAGCACATGGTCCATCAATCTTTGAAATGTTGAGGGGGCTGACACCAAACCAAAGGGCATTGCCGTGAACTGATATTTACCATAGGGAGTAATGAAGGCGGTCTTTTCCCTACTATTCCCTTCCACTGGCACCTGGTAATACCCCTTGGTGAGGTCTAAGGTGGTAAGGTACTCAGCACCCCCCAAGTTATCAATTAGCTCCTCGATATGATGTAAAGGGTAAGGATCTTTTATCGTAACATTATTGAGTTTCCCATCCTTCTTGGGCACAAGAACAATTGGGGCTGCCCAAGGGCTATGACTAGGCTCAATTATTCCTTGTTGTAACAGTGTTCGTATTTCCTCCTCTAAATATTCTTTCGAGGCTTGAGCTAGCCTATAGGCTGGTAACCAAATGGGTGGAGCATCTCCCGTGGAGATCACATGCTCCACCAATTGTGTTCTGCCTGGTACGTCATTGATGACGTCTGAGAATTCTTTCTGTACATCTGCTATCTGTGCAGACTGGGATAAGGACAGTACTACTTTTTGTTCTTCCTGCTGGGTGGGGTTAGATCTTTCTTCCCCAAAGAAAACCGCCGCTGAAGGCGCATGCCACTCCTTGAGGGCGTTTATGTGGAAGGTTTTGAGGGGCTTACCCACCTTTCCTACATCGATCTGATATGTGACCTCTGTCACTTTTTTTCTCGCTTCGAATGGTCCTTGCCATTCATTTAGGAGTTTGTCTTGTTTCCTGGGGCGGAAAGCCAAAACAAAGTCCCCTACTTCCAACGTTCTTTGTACTGCCTTCTTATCATACTGTTCTTTGTATTTAACTTTGTTTTTGCACTCGTTCTCCTGAGCTAGGTCATTCACTATCTCCAGGTTTGCTTTTAAGGTTTGTACAAACTCAGGCAGATCTACAACACTCTCTTCTTCTTTCTCTTGCCAATACCTCACTAGCTGGTCTAGGGGCATTCTCATCTCTCTCCCAAACAGTATCTCATATGGGGAAAACCCTGTGGTCCTATGAGGGGTTCCTCTGTAGGCCCACAATATGTAGGGGAGGTACTTGTCCCATTCAACATTCATATTCTGGGTTAGCTTTCTCAGCAATCTTTTTAGTGTGGAGTTGAACCGCTCCACCATACCATCCGTTTGGGGGTGATATGGGGAGGTTCGTATCCTTTTGATGCCTGTGAGGCGACATAGCTGGCTCATCACTTTGGAAGTGAAATTTGAGCCATTATCAGTTAATAATTCCTCTGGTAGGCCTACTCTGGCTATCAACTCTACCAGGCACTCTGCTACAGTTTCTGCAGTGGCATTTCTTAATGGGAAAGCTTCGGGCCATCTTGTACAGTAATCCATGATCACTAGTACGAATTTATTTCCTCCCTTAGTTCTTTTTAGGGGCCCAAAAACGTCCATTGCAATTCTGGCGAATGGCTTGCCTATGATGGGAAGGGGCTGGAGGGCACTTCTGGCAGCTATGGCAGGGCTAGCTTTCTGGCAAATTGGACAGGACTGGCACAAGGCCTGGACATCACTGGCCAGACCCGGCCAATCTAACCGAGATCTTATTATCTGGACTGTCCTATCTCTGCCGAAATGGCCTGCCACTACGGAAGAGTGAGCCAATCTCAACACTTTGACTCTTGCTGCCTGGGGGACTATGATCAAATTCTTCCCCCCCTCTCGATAGGGTTTCCTCATCATAAGGCCTTTCTCCATCAAGTACTCACTGTTGCCCTTCTCACTAAGTATTGTACTCCTTATCTTACTTAAGGTCGGGTCCTGTTGTTGGTGTAGCCGTAGCTCTTCACGAGAGATAAAACCAGCTCTCCTGGCTTCTCTGGAGCGAGGTCTTTCACGTCTTTTTTGACTGGTTCTTCCTCTTCTGTTTCAGTCTCCACCTCACTCCCACTGTCACTGTCACTGGACGTCAGCAGTTGGACGACGGGCTCATCCTGTTGTTGCTGCTGTTTGTCAACTTGCTCCTGCTGAGCCTGAATCTTCCTTTGAGCCCTCGTCTCGGTGACTAGTCCCAGCTCGGTGACAGTGGAGGTGGGTGGAGCTGCTGTCTCCTTCCTGGCGGTGTCCAGGGCTTCTCTCAGGTATTTCCTGAAGTGGGGGATGTCCTGACCCATCAACATGTCACATGACAAATGCTCAGACACCCCCACTACCATCAATTCTTCTTTCCCTTCTTCTAACTTCACCTGTACTCTTGCGGCCGGGAACTGGGCTTTCGCCGAGCTGGCCGTCTTATAGTCAATCTTCCATGGAAGATAATCATTAGGGTTCACACACCTTGGGTGTACAATGCTCTTGGTACACCCTGTATCCAATAATGCATTCACTGAGGTGCCATTAATGGCCACCTCCCTCATCCACTCAGGCAAGTTTTCTCTCTGGGTCAGGGCACAATTTCCCCTCTCTACCTTCACTCTGCAATCTCTCTGCATGTGGCCCTTCTTGCCACACCTAAAGCACTCTACGCTTCTAGGGTCTCTGGTTTGAGGTGCCTGCTCGCTACCTCTCTGAGGAGTATACCTACTGGGGTAAGTACTACTCTGGTTACCCGGTTGTCTGTTGGTTGGGTCAAACCTTGGGTAGTTCTGGGGACGCCCACTCTCTCGCGGCTCCCTGTTGAACTCTCTGGGACGGCTAGTCTCCCTGGGAGGCACTGTTCCTCTCCCTCTCTGATCAGGTCTGTGGGCCATCTCTCGGTCTCTGTCGCCCCGAGCGATGCCCAGATGCCTGATGACTGCTTCCTTGAGCTCTTCATAGCTCTCAGGATTGATCTGCCTCATCCTGCCCTCCAACCATCTTGGCAGTTTCTGGAGGGTTAGCTCAAACAAAATAAGGTCATGGACTGGCTTACCTTCAGCCTCAATCCATCTTCCAAATGTCTGCTTTCTCTCTCGGAACCATACTTCTGGTTCTGCTGTGTTGAAGGCGGAGTCAAAGATCTTCCTCCGATATGTTTCTGCAGTGACTTGGTATGTTGCTCTTAATGTATTGCATACATACTGAAAATCTTCTTGTTCTTCTGCTGTCAAGGATGCAACAGCTAACATCCCTTGACCACTCAACGCGCTCCGCAGACATACACACCACCTATCTTCAGGCCATGTATTCGCTCGCGCTACTACTTTAAACAGGTCCAAATAGGCACCCATGTCATCTGTACCTTCCACAAACTTCTGTAGTTTCAGTTGGGGTGGTGGAGGGTCTCTCGTTCTGTTCAGTCTCAGCACCATCTGAGCCATGAGTTCATCCTGGCGTTCCTGCCATTCTCGTTGTCTCTCTCTTTCTTCTGCCTCAAACTGGGCTCTTGTCTCTTCCCTTCGTGCCTTGCTCTCCTCAGCCTGGATGAAGTGTTCCATCAGCATAGTTCTGGTTAGATGGGGTTCTTCCTGAGGTTCCATCGTTTCCCTCTGTCTCTCGTCCACCAGGTCTCCAGGTGTCTGGAAGAGACTCCCACTTCGTAATTGCCGGTCTTCTCCAGCTCGTCCTGTTCTCGACATTCCTACTGTATTGGAGAAGAAAGGAAAAATTTATTTCCGCCACGCGCAAAACGCGGGTATCACAAAGATAGTAGTAGCACAAGAACTACTGTGATAATAAAATAGAAATATGCACTATCCCGCAGGACTAGATACAGATATTTAACAGATACCAGTAGCACAAGAACTACTGAAATGATAATGAACAGAAATATGCAGTATCCCGCAGGACTAATATACACTCAGGCGGCTACGCGCGAACGCGGCTAGCACAAACAAGAAAAGAATATGTAAATTTCCCGAAGGAATAAATCAATAGAATAATTTTATTACGTCCAACTTGCGTAATTTCTCGTCTAGTCTACGCAATTTCCTTTCTACGTGACTCAATCTTCTTTCCAGGGCTTCCTCTCCTTGGGAACTCCTGCCAAATCTCTGGACTTCTTGCCTCCCAGCAGATCCAATTTCCTCTCGAATGGATGTCTGTTTGCAAGTGACCTCTTCCGGTTCTCCAGTCTCTGAGTTGAAGTATCTCCTGGTTACTTTCTTAGTTACTACTTCTCTGGAGATACAACTCATACAAGCAACAATCAAACAATATTTGTTACTTCTCTCGGGATCTCACTCTTTGAGATCCCACCGCTGCCACCAATGTCGTCGTAAGCAACCTTCCTTGACACAGAGGTTCTAACTGTGCAAGCGATCCTTGCCACGTACGCCGTCGTAAGTATTTGCCCCCAGTCAACCTACTGAGCCACATAATACAAACCAAACTCAGCCCTCCCTTCTGGAGAGACTGGATAACCAAGTAACAAGTTATAGTTACTATGAATATTAAATATATATATTCATTAAATGAGATAACTGCGAACCTTCACACCAACGAAATAAGAACTTCTTGTGATTTATCAGAACTATTGTTGAGCAGATGTTATCTCATTTAATAAATATATATATTTAATATTCATAGTAACTATAACTTGTTACTTGGTTATCCAGTCGCTCCAGAAGGGAGGGCTGAGTTTGGTTTGTATTGTGTGGCTCAGTAGGTTGACTGGGGGCAAATACTTACGACGGCATACGTGGCAAGGATCGCTTGCACAGTTAGAACCTCTGTGTCAAGGAAGGTTGCTTACGACGACATGGACCTCTAAGCCTCTGCTTATTAACAGTTTCCATCAAGATGCCTTTCTTTGTATTGTCACATCTCAAAAACAACTGCTGTTTTTTTTCCAGCTTATGCCTGGAGAACTTTGATTATACTGCCTTATCAAAGCTTGAAATGAGTATCCAACTGCAATGTTTGAGAGAGCATTGCATCTTGTAGCCACTCTTACATCATCTCACCATACGGTGGACCGTACCCACAATTATCTGTAAGTGGATAAAGGTGCGTGATAAAATCATCCACTGGTTCAGTTTCCTCTTGTTTCTCATAGTGAACTTTGTCTTTTTGTAAACTGCATTCCATCTTTTCAGGATGTATGAGTAAACATTTTCTTGCAGAATGTTGTAACATTTCTTATCATCATCAGACAAACCAAAGGATTGAAGAACAATATGATCTGCTTCATCACCTTTGGAATACATTTAGAGTATTTACCTGAACTTCAATCAAGCCAGCTGCTGTCCTGAAATGTTCAAAACACTTTGGTCACTCTGGTCGGTAGTTGAAGATTGGAGGTGTTACTTGATATGTAGCTGCTATTTTATTAATGGATTAAAGCTTATTTTCAAGATCCCACCTCTGAAACATGTTCGGTTCTCAACACTGAGCATGTCTAGTATACACATAATTATGGCAATTACATCACAACAAGAATCATAAAATCGCATGAATGACAACACTGACAATAGTTATTATAATTACAATGCTAAAAATTCAAGCAACACAATGTGTAATTGCTTTTTCACTTTATTGGCATAGATAATTTTGCATTGTAGAATTATTTTCCTGTAGCCGTTAAAAGTATATGAGATGTGGTGTAAATAATATAAGCATTACCCAGTTAGGTGTATTATTGTATTTAAAAATAATGAGGCCTACATATATTAAACAATCTTCCAGTGACCAACAGGCCATATTACCCTAATGCTTTAGTCTGAATGGCATTCATATAATTATATGTTCTCCTGCTTACTTAAACTAAAATGCATCAAGGAGTTAATGAAGAACCATAAAAAAGCATAAAAATATGAGAACTCCGCTGAAAGAGATTATGTCTGCAGAGACAAGAAGTTGGAAGCTGTCTATACTTTAGCACCTATAATCTACCCTTTTGTTAATTCTGTGTACTCTTCACCATCGTTCTTGTTTTGGGTTGACAAGTCCTTGCAATCAGCGGAAGGGTTGCAGCCGGAAGATCTTCTTGGCCTTCTCTCTTTCTGTCTATCATAACTGCACCCAGTAATGTTTCTAGATGACATCACTCTGGCTCAATAGAAGATATAATTCATGATCTTGAGATCATCAGACAAACTGAAAATATTGGGCTAATTTTACAAATCTGAGATAATTGGCCATGATCATTGCAGTTGGATGCTCAATTCATAGGCAGTAATCAAAGTTCTCCAGGCATAAGCTGGGAAAAATGTGATTATACAGAGAAAGGCATCTTGATGGAAACTGTTCATAAGCAGAGGCTTAGAGGTCCATCTGTATAAATACCAAGAGTGGGTTACTCTGCAAATGGAACTGCATGCTACTGGTACAGTAGTGTCCTGTTAGTGAAGTCTTTAGTTAACAACAAGTGAAACAATATTTTAAAAAATCAGGTCAAGCAAAACACATGAGGTTGTAGCGACTTGGCTTTTCCCCCGCAAACTTTGAACTCGTGATGTAACCGTAGCATGCACACGCACGTGATACTTCGATACCTTACCTGTCTTTATTGAGTTGCATTTATTGTTTGATAATATTCAAAAGAATAGGAGTCTTTTGAATGGTCGCTTACCGACTCCTATAGTGGTGACCCCGACGAGCAAACAGAAGTAGAACTTACTACTAGCCAATCCTCTCGCCAACTGGCATTTTCTCGAAACTCAGCTTTGCCACACCCACCGAGTGGGCTCCATTATGACCGATTCTGCTGCCGCTATGGCCAAGGCTACTGCGGTCAATGCCGTGTCTCTCAATTTGCCAGCATTCTTAGCCTCCAGGCCTGATGTTTGGTTCCAACAGACCGAGGCTCAATTTTCCTTGCGAAATATTACTGATTCCACCACTCACGTTCTTACTGCCTTGGATCCAGTGGTTGCGGAGCAAATGGCTGCAGATGTAGCATCAACACCACCAGCTGATCAGTACACGTACCTTAAGGCCAAACTGATGGAGGTTTACGGCCTCACAGATGATCAGAAGGCAGACCGGCTCCTTGACCTCGCAGGACTCGGTGATTGGAAGCCTTCTGAGCTTTGTGCACACATTTTAAGTCTCACAGTTGACCGGGAAGTACTACTTCGACACATTTTCTTGTGCCAACTACCAGAAGAGGTCCGGATACAAATTGCCACACTTGTCACAGAAAACTTACCCAGTTTAGCACGCAAGGCCAATGTCATCATGGCTGCCAAACTTACATCGTCCACGATTAACGCGTCCTTCTGACCACCGAAGAAGAACCTGCCACCTCGACCTTCTGGGAAAACTAATCTTTGTTGGTATCATGCCAAGTTTGGCGACAGAGCCAAGGCTTGTAGACCACCCTGTGCCTATTTTCCGGCAGTCGCAGACCACCACTTACCTTCGGGGAAACGGTCAGGCCAGCACCTAGTGGCTCAGGTGGCTGGCCGGAATATGAGCCAATTATTGTATGTGTGGGACCGTAATACTGGCCACAAGTTTCTTGTAGACACAGGAGTGCAGGTCAGTGTTTTCCCAGCCTCTTCCCAGGAGACCGTCATAGACAGAAAACAGACCATCTGGTCGCCGCCAATGGCAGTAAAATTGACACATTTGGTACGAGAACCATTGCTATCAACTTGGGCTTCCATAAATTCAAATGGCCTTTTGTCCTAGCTGACGTTACTCGCCCGATGCTGGGTGCTGACTTCTTCTGCAGCAACCACCTCCTCATCGATGTCTATACTAGACACATCATCGACACAAAGACATATGAGAATGTACCTGTTCGATGTGACACTTGCTCTGTGAGTAACAAATTCACTGATATCCTCACAGAATTTCCATCAGTCGCCCGTCCGCAGTTCTTCAGTGTAAAGGTGAAGCATGGCATAGAGCACTGTATCCCCACCACAGGCCCACCAACGGATCCAAAGCACGCCGTTTGTCAACTGAGAAGTTGGCCATCGCTCGACGTGAGTTTGCTGAAATGTAGCAATTAGGAATCGTCCGTCGCTCTTCCAGCACTTGGGCATCGCCACTTCACATGGTTCCGAAGAAAACACCAGGGTCTTGGCGTCCTTGTGGGGATTTCAGGCGTTTGAACGACGCCACCACACACGACCGATATCCAGTCCCACATATGCAGGACTTCACGGCACAGCTGCAAGGTAAAAAGATTTTTTCAAAGATAGACCTGGTATGCGGCTATAACCAGATCCCTGTGGCAGCTGTTGATATACCCAAGACCGCCGTTATAACACCTTTTGGCCTGTTTGAATTCCTTCTGATGCCGTTCGGCCTTAAGAATGCAGCACAGGCCTTCCAGCGACCCATGGACCAAATCTACCGGGGACTGGAAGGATTCCTGTTTGTTTACTTAGATGACAACCTCATTGCCAGTTCCGATGCCAGTGAGCACCGGCACCACCTACGTCTGCTATTCAAGAGGTTGGCTGAGCAGGGCCTGGTGGTTAACATAGCAAAGTGTGTGTTCGGTGTGGATGCCATCGACTTCCTTGGTCACAGTCACAGTGCAAGGTGTTGAGCCACTCCCCAAGAGAGTCGATTCAGTTCCCACAATCACGAGATGCCAAGGCCGTAACGGAGTTTCTGGGCATGGTAAATTTTTACCATAGATTCGTGCCCCATGCTGCTGCCCACTTGGGTCCGCTACATCGCATGTCACATGTGAAAGGCTGGGACTTCCAGTGGACAGCACAGCTTCAGTCAGCCTTTGATGTAACGAAACATGCTTTGGCCGCAGCAACCCTACTGGTCCATCCAAGCGCCACTGCCACCACATGCCTCACTGTGGATGCCTCTGACCTGGCAGTGGGAGGAGTCCTCGAGCAATTTCTTGATGGTAACTGGAAGCAGCTGGCCTTCTTCTCGCGGAAGCTGGACAAAGCACAGAAGAAATATAGCACCTTCGACCGAGAACTCCTTGCCATGTACTCTGCAGTGCAACACTTCGTTATTTCATCGAGGGGCGTCAGTTTCACATTTATACTGATCACAAACCCCTCACATTCGCCTTTGCCAGCAGCTCGGAATGCTGGTCTTCGAGGTAACAACGACACCTCTCCAGCATTGCAGAATATTCCACAGATGCGAGACATGTTTAGGGTCGAGATAATGCCGTTGCAGATGCCCTCTCATGCGTTGAAATTTGTATAGACCCAGTGTGTATGGCCGTGGGGCAACCTGATCTTGACCTTCTTGCTATGGCACATGCACAACAGGAGGATGTTGGGATTCAAGCATATCGCACGGCCATCACACAATTAGTGCTTGCAGACCTACCAATTCCAGGTACTCACTGTGTGATACTGCGACTGGTACTTTGAGACCTGTGGTTCCTCTCACTTGGCGACGTATTGTCTTTGATGCTATCCATGGGATAGCACACGCAGGCATTAGAACCACCAGGAAGATGGTAGCTGCACGTTTTGTGTGGAATGGTATGAACTAGCAAGTGGGTCAATGGGCTAAAATATGTGTGCCCTGCCAGAAAACGAAGGTCGATTGACACGTGTCTGCCCCAATGGAGCATGACCAGCTTCCAGATCGACGCTTCCAGAGAATCCATGTTGATATAGTGGGACGATTGCCCTTTCACAAGGAAAAACTTACCGCTTTACTGTTATTGATCGTTACACACGGTGGCCAGAAGCCATACCAATGGCAGACGCTACTGCCACTTCGTGTGCCCATGCTCTCCTTTCACAACACATCACACAGTTTGGAGTAACAACGGACATCACCTCTGACAGGGGCCCTCAATTCACCTCAGCCCTATGGACAGCCCTGAGTACATACTAGGAGCACAACTGCATCGCACAACGGCCTATCACCCGCAAACCAATGGCATTGTAGAGCGCTTCCATAGACAGTTGAAAGCAGCATTACGTGCTCGTCTGATAGGGCCCTCATGGATGGATGAGCTCCCATTGGTCTTGTTCGGCCTTCGTTCAGCTCCCAAAGAGGACCTCGGATGTGCCCCTGCCAAACTTGTCTATGGTATAACGATTTGCCTACCTTTAAAACGACATCTTCTGCTGAGCTCAGTGTCTCTGACCTTCTGGCACGCCTAAACTACCATGGCTGGGCTGAGACCCAAAGATACACATCACAAGCAACACACTGCCCATATGCCTGTCAGCTTACAGAGCTCTATGTTTGTGTTTGTACGCCATGACGCACATCGTCCTCCTCTACGGTGTACCTACAATGGACCCTTTAGAGTCCTTGAGAGAGCTACCAAATACTTTACTCTCGACATCAACGGTTAACGGGATACAGTTTCAGTCGACCGCCTTAAGCCTGCCTTTTTGGACGCTGATTTTGGACTGCATGAGAATACAGGAGCTGCAGAACCACGGATGACTCTGACTCACCTGCCAACCACATCTCAGACACCCACACGGAATGTTGCTAACACACCACTGCATATCGTGGGAAGGAGTAGAGCAGGATGGGTGATCAGACTCCCAGCCAAGCTGCATACTTTCGTGACCAACATCACTGGAGGAGTCCTGTACCGACTTGGCTTTCCCCCTGCAAACTTTGAACTCATGATGTAACTGTAGCATGCACACGCACATGATACTTCGATACCTTACCTGTCTTTATTGAGTTGCATTTATTGTTTGCTAAGATTCAAAAGAATAGGAGTCTTTCGAATGGTCGCTTACCGACTCCTATATATAAGGTAATGACAAACATGGTAGGTACTCTGTAAGGGGGATAACTTTCTGGAAGTTGCAAATGAGTAGTCAAATACTAGACAGCCATGGATCCTTTAAGCATTAGTTAGCTAATGAGTTAAATTATGTATGGATACAGGGCTAAAAAAGACCACAGAAATAACTTTGCATGGTATGGTATTTGGATCAATATTGTTTTGTGTTGTCCCCATCAGACAAAACATTTAAATGTCCAAGTCATTCTTCCAGTTTGTCGGTCATACTGACAGAGAAGTCGAGTAAGATAACTATGCTGTTAAATACCTCCATAAATCATTGTTGTGCAGATCTTCCCATAGATTATTATTAGTGATGGTGATAAACATAGTGAAGCCTAATGAAGGGCTTTCTCCCGAGTTTATACACAAACAGACCATCAGCTGTAGGAGGGAGTGAGTTTTTTCCTCAATACACCTCACAGAATTCTTATTCCTATAAAGCAGCCTGCCACATGGTCAAATTAAGAGTTACCAATTAGATTCATTAACCTATCAACTGGTGTGCAGGCAAGGAAGTAATATTCAAAACAAAATGCCAGAGTGAGAATTTGCATTGACCTTACAAAACTCAATGAATATGTCTGCTATCAACATTACATTCTTCTCACTGTAGAGCAAACTCCAGTTCAGTTAGTGAGCACCATAGTGCTATCAAACAGTTCATCACTTCTCACAACCTTCATTACCCATTTGAAAGCTTTCAACCGACGGGATTAGTACTATTTCAATAAAAAATGTCAGAGATCATGAAAGACCTGCAGGTGTAGTCTGCATTATGGATATATTTGGCAACCATCAGCTTAACATGAACATACAACTGCCATAAACTTACTAGAATTTTGGGCACACTCTCAGCAAGGAGAAGGCTGGATCCCGATAAAGTTAGAGCTCTCTTAAAATACTCGCAACTGCATGTACAACTATTCTCCATAACTTATAATGAGATTTAAAGAGGGTTGAAAGCATACAAGGACGAGTTCCATACTGTGACTACTTGTGAATGCATACATGTGCATCACCGGCTATTTAACAGGTTTTCAGTGCCGGATTCCTCTATATTGGCCTATCTTAATTCCTAGCATTGGTCTATACAATACACTAACTAATTACAGGTGCTTGTCTGCATCAACTTGTCTTCTGATCACCCCCAAGCACTCTCCCTTGTCCCATTGTCTGCCTGTTTCCAGGGACTCCCCTGGGGCACTTTCCCTTGCCTGCCTGTTTGTGGGATCGCCCCCAGAGCACTTGTCCTTGCCTGTCTGCCTGCAGAAGCCACCTGTATGTGCTAGGTGCTTGTCCTTGCCCTTGTCCTGACCTGTTTTTCTGAGGGTTTCCACCCTGAGGCTCTTGCCATGTCATTATGTAGTAATAAGGGTCAAGACCTACTCTTCACTCACTGCCTTTGGCATTGTGAGTGGCAAGAACTTGGCACTGAACTTGTGTAAGGCAATGTGTGCAAGATACCATTTAATTATATAAGTACATCTAAATTTTAAATAGAATAATATTCTGACTTGCCGAAGGATATGTTTGACTTTGCTCTTGTAATATCACACCACTGTGGCAGCTTGGCTTTTCCAGCCAACTTTATTGAATTATTCTAATTAATCATGCAAGTTATTCTTTGACCCTTTACCAATATATGATTTTGTTCTGAACATCAAATGAAAACTTTCCTGTCAATTTAGGAGTCCCATGAACGGTCATTTCTGGACTCCTATAGTGGTGACCCAGACAAGCGAACAGACTACGAGCATTATCTCCGTCGAGACCGTCTATTTTACTCATTTGAAATCTTCAGGCGAAGAGGTCGTCTCGTTCTTCCATTTAAAGCACACCATTGCCACACCCTAGAAGTGAGAAACAATATGGCCGACCCCGCTGCTGCTGCCGCAACTGCCATCCATGCCGTATCACTTAAGCTGCCCACATTCCTGGCAGCGAGGCCAGATGTGTGTATTCAGCAAATGGAAGCCCAATTTGCTCTACGCCACATAACAGACTCTACCACTCAGTATTTCTACCTCCTCACCGCCCTAGACCCTGTGGTTGCCAAGCATATGGCTGGCGATGTGGTTTCAACACCTGCAGACAATATGTACACATACCTGAAAGAAAAATTGATAGAAGTAAATGGCCTCACAGACAACCAAAAGGCAGACCGGCTTCTTAACCTTACCAGCCCTGGTGATTGGACACCTTCCCAACTCTGTGCACATATTCAGGGTCTCTCAGTCGATTGTGACACTCTACTTCGATGTATTTTTCTACAGCAGTTTCCGGAGGATGTCCGAGTTCAGCTTGCTGCACTGGATGAAGGCAACTTATCTGCCTTAACACATAAAGCCGACATCAACATGGCTGCAAAGCATACCCAGTCAATTAATGCATCCATCCAGCCACCAAGGAAACAATCTCCTCCACGCAGATCCCCGAAGAACGACCTTTATTGGTACCATGCTAAGTTTGGCAACAAGGCCAAAACCTGCAGGGCCTTCTCACACCTGGCAAACGAGCACCCCCTGACTTCGGGAAAAATTCAGGCCAGCACCTAGTGACGCAGGTTGCTGGTCAAAATCCGAGCCGCTTATTGTTTGTCGAAGAGATGGTCACAAGTTTCTCATTGAGACACCATAGCTCAAGTTAGCATGTTCCCAGCTTCTGCCGATGATCATCGTCGGAAGAATACCGAACCTCTAGTCACCGCCAATGGCAGCAGGATTGACACTTATGGCACAAAATCCTTATGGATAGACCTTGGATTCCGCAGGTTCAACTGGTGTTTTGTCCTTGCCGATGTTCATTGCCCTATGCTAGGCACAGATTTCTTTTGCAGCAATCATCTCCTCATAGATATCTACATCTAGACACATCATCAATGCTGAAATTTATGAGAGCATACCTGTTCAGTATGATGCAGCACATGCCACCGGACTCAACACCTGCTCTACAAATGTGTTTGCTGCCATACTCAAGGAGTTTCCTTCTGTCACATGACCACAGTTCTCCACGTGAAACATGGAGTAGAGCACTGCATTCCCACAGCAGGCCCTCCAACACACTCTAAAGCACGCCGTTTATCGCCAGACAAGTTGGCTATCGCCCGATGTGAGTTTGCCGAGATGGAAAGACTGGGGATTCACCGTCACTCCTCCAGCACTTGGTCATCACCACTTTACATGGTTGAAAAGATAACTCCAGATACGTGGCGTCCATGTGGTGATTATAGGCGTTTAAATGAAGCCACAATGCATGATCGGTAGATGAAGGTGGCACCAGTGCAAAAATCTATGATACAAATATTGATATTTGTGGAACTGCTGCTGGTGGATCTAAGGTACATACATCAGTTCCAGTTAGTTTTTGCTAATATAATTTATAATCTCCCATGCCAAGACTTCACTGCACAACTGGAGGGCAAGAACATTTTTTCGAAGATCGACCTAGACGTGGGTACAACCAAATACCGTTTGCCCCCATTGATGTCCCGAAGACTTCTGTGATAACACCATTTGGCCTTTTTGAATTCCTTAGGATGCCATTCGGCCTCAAGAATGCAGCACAGAGGCTCATGGACCACATTTGTCGTGGTCTCGAGAAATTCCTTTTTGTGTATTTAGACGATATCCTCATTGCCAGTTCCGATCCCAGAGAACACCGCCATCACCTACGTCTACTCTTTAAGAGACTGGCCGAACAGTGGTCTAATTGATGTAGCCAAGTGCACGTTTGGTGTCGATACAATCGATTTTCTTGGTCACAGAGTCTCACATTGCAGAGTATTGAGCCATTACCCAAGCGAGTAGATGTCATTCGTCGGTTTCCACAACCACGTGATGCCAAAGCCTTAACCGAGTTCTTAGGTATGGTCAACTTTTATCATAGATTCGTCCCCCATGCTGCCACCACCCTCATGGGTCCGCTACATAGCATGTCTCATGTTAAAGGGCGAGACTTTCAGTGGATGGTTCAACTTCAGTCAGCCTTCGACTCAACAAAGCATGCTTTGGCTTCTGCGACCCTACTTGTACACCCCAGCAGCACGGCCACCACGTGCCTCACTGTGGATGCATCCGACTTAGCAATGGGGGGTGTCCTGGAGCAGTTCCTAGATAATAGCTGGAAGCCGTTCGCTTTCTTTTCTCGGAAGCTGGACAAGGCACAGAAAAATTACAGCAGCTATGACCGTGAACTTTTGGCAATGTATGCTGCAGTTAAAATTTTAGCTACTTCATTGAGGGTCGCCGATTTCATATCTAAACTGACCACAAGCCCCTGACATTTGCCTTTTCCAGTAGCTCGGAACACTGGATTCCACGACAACAATGGCACATAGCCTGTATAGCTGAGTATACCAGAGATGTGCGACATGTTCCTGGCCGAGATAATTCAGTCGCAGATGCCATCTCCCATGTGGATCTTGACACCAACACAACGTGCATGGCAGTCAGTTGCCCAGATATTGACTCTCTGGGCATGGCTCTGGCACAGCAAGAAGATACTGAGATGCACGCTTACCGCACTGCCATCACCCGATTAGTCTTAAATGACCTACTAATTCCAGGTTCAAACATGACTCTCCTCTGCGACACCTCAACTGGGGTCGCACGACCCATTGTCCCACTCGCTTGGCGACAAATCATTTTTGATGCAATCCATAACCTGGCACACCCTGGCATTAAGACAATGAGAAAGATGGTGACAGCATATTTTGTGTGGCATGGTGTTAACAAACAAGTGGGCATCTTGGCCAGAATGTGTGTGCCATGCCAAAAAGCAAAGGTTCAGCAGCATGTGACCACTCCACTACTGCATGGAACACTTCCAGATCATTGCTTCCAACGAATTCACATCGATATTGTTGGTCCACTGCCCATTTCTCAAGGTAAAACTTACCTATTCTCTATCATTGATCGCTACACATGGTGGCCAGAAGCTATACCAATGGCGGACGCTACAGCCATTTCATGTGCCCATGCCCTTCTCTTTCAGCATATTGCACGATTTGGAGTACCAGCAGACATCACCTCCGACAGGGGGCCATAATTCACCTCAAACCTTTGGACGGCCCTGAACACATTACTGGGGATGCATCACCATCGCATCACTGCTTACCATCTGCAAGCAAATGGAATTGTGGAACGCTTTCACAGGCAGTTAAAATCAGCACTCAAAGTCCGGCTGACTGGGCCTGCATGGATGGATGAGCTTCCATTGGTCCTACTCGGTCTCTGCTCAGATCCCAAGGAAGTCCTAGGATGCTCACCATTTGAACTGGTCTCTTCGGAATAACCAACCGCCTTCCTGGAGAGTCCTTTGTGTTTGTCCATCACGATGCAGCACATCGCACACCTCTACAGTGCACCTCTGATGCACCATTTCGAGTACTTGAGAGTCATGCTCAGTGTTGAGAACGGAACATGTTTCAGAGGTGGGATCTTGAAAATAAGCTTTAATCCATTAATAAAATAGCAGCTACATATCAAGTAACACCTCCAATCTTCAACTACTGACCAGGGTGACCAAAATGGAAAAGGCGTTTTGAACATTTCAGGACAGCAGCTGGCTTGATTGAAGTTCAGGTAAATACTCTAAATGTATTCCAAAGGTGATGAAGCAGATCATATTGTTCTTCAATCCTTTGGTTTGTCTGATGATGATAAGAAATGTTACAACATTCTGCAAGAAAATATTTACTCATACATCCTGAAAAGATAGAATGCAATTTACAAAAAGACAAAGTTCACTATGAGAAACAAGAGGAAACTGAACCAGTGGATGATTTTATCACACACCTTTATCCACTTACAGATAATTGTGGGTACGGTCCACCGTATGGTGAGATGATGTAAGAGTCTCAAACATAGCAGTTGGATACTCATTTCAAGCTTTGATAAGGCAGTAATCAAAGTTCTCCAGGCATAAGCTGGAAAAAAAACAGCAGTTGTTTTTGAGATGTGACAACACAAAGAAAGGCATCTTGATGGAAACTGTTCATAAGCAGAGGCTTAGAGGTCCACCTGTATAAATACCAAGGGTGGGTAACTCTGCAAATGGAACTGCATGCTACTGGTACAGTAGTGTCCTGTTAGTGAAGTCTTTAGTTAGCAACAAGTGAAACAAATTTTAAAAAATCAGAAGGTCAAGATAAATAAACGAGGTAATGACAAATAGTACTCTGTAAGGGGGATAACTTTCTGGAAGTTGCAGATGACTAGTCAAATACTAGACAGCCATGGATCCTTTAAGCATTAGTTAGCTAATGAGTTAAATTATGTATGGATATAGGGCCAAAAGTAATGGTGTTCTCAGAAAAAACCACAGAAATAACTTTCCATGGTATAGTATTGGGATCAATATTGTTTTGTGATGTCCATCAGACAAAACATTTAAAAGTCCTAGTCATTCTTCCAGTTTGTCGGTCATACTGGAATGATAGACAGAGAAGCCGAGTAAGATATCTATGCTGTTAAATACCTCCAGAAATCATTGTTATGTAGATCTTCCATAGTGAAGCCTAATGAAGGGCTTTCTCCCGAGTTTATACACAAACAAACCATCAGCTGAAGGAGGGAGCGAGTTTTTCCCTCAATACACCTCTCCGAGTTCTTATTCCTATAAAGCAGTCTTCAAAGTAAACCACATGGTCAAATATAGAGTTACCAAACAGATCGATTAACCTATCGACTGGTGTGCAGGCATGGAAGTAATATTCAAGCCAAAATACTGGAGTGAAAATTTGCATTGACCTTACAAAACTCAATGAATATGTCTGCTGTGAACATTACATTCTTCTCACAGTAGAGCAAACTCCAGCTCAGTTAGTGAGCACCATAGTGCTAGCAAACAGTTCATCACTTCTCACAACCTTAATTACCCATTTGAAAGGTTTCAACCGACTACCATTTGGGATTAGTGCTATTTCAATAAAAAATGTCAGAGATCATGAATGGCCTGCAGGTGTAGTCTGCATTATGGAAACCATCAGCTTTACATGATGAATACAACTGCCATAAACTTACTAGAATTTTGGGCACACTCTCTGCAAGGAGAAGGCTGGATCCCGATAGTGTTAGAGCTCTCTTAAAATACTCTAACTGATAGCAACTGCATGTACAACTATTCTCCATAACTTATAATGAGATTTAAAGAGGGTTGGAAGCATACAAGGGCCAGTCCCATACTGTGACTACTTGTGAATGCACAACAGGTTTTCAGTACTGGGTTCCTCTATATTAGCATATCTTAAATCCAATTACCCAACTCCTAGCATTGGCCTAAGCAACACACTAACTAATTAGGTGCTTGCCTGCATCAACTTGTCTACCCATCTGTTCTGATCACCCCCAAGCACTCTCCTTTAGCCCTGTCTTGGGGAGATCCCCTCGATAGCCATTGGGACTTGGGGCACTTTCCCTCACCTGCATGCTTATGCGGCGGTCTCCCCCAGAGCACTTATCCATGACACTCTGCCTGCAGAAGCCACCTATTTGCCCTTGTCCTGACCTGTTGTTCTGAGGGTTTCCACCCTGAGGCTCTTGCCATGTCATTCTGTAGTAATAAGGGCCCAGACCTACTCTTCACTCTCTGCCTTTGGCATTGTGAGTGGCAAGAACCTGGCACTGAACTTGTGTAAGGCAATGTATGCAAGACACCGTTTAATTCTATAAGTACATCTAAATTTTAAATAGAATTAATATTCTGACATGTGGCCGCCTAGCCGAAGGAGATGTTTGACTTTGCTCTTGTAATATCACACCACCAAGGGGTTGGAGGGATGGTTTAGTTTAACAGATCACCAGATGGAGCGAAAGGTAGTGGAACAAGTTTCTCCACTCACATATATGATACAGATACTAACGAGGAAAAACTTAAGAAACCCTCTACATGTGACATCTACACCATCTGAGAAGATGAACTTGGATGAAAGTCTAACTCTTGAAGTAACTTGATATTCTCCAACACATCTTGAAGTAGATCTAGATAAGTACCTGAGAATAGTACACCCTGTAATGTGTTTCAAGCTCGAGCATGACCATCCTGGGTGACAACAGAAAATGGACCATTGATTCCATGACAAGTTATAAGAAGAAGATGTACAGAATAACTACTGTAATCATAATCATTCATGTTCTTTCATTTATGTACTGAGTATGTAGATGTATTACAGAATAGCTACTCCCTAGTATTGTCATTCGTGTGTTTTTAATTTGTGCTGTTATGTAATTATTAAATGTCTGCACCAGCATTGAGAGTGGAGTCTTAATAGAACAGAACGATTTTTTTAAACATTTTGGTCAGGCACGAGCAGAAAAAAAAAGTTCATATTGCTGGCCTACTTGACCCCAGTTTGGGAGCCAGCAGGGTAGTTTACTATAGTACCTTCCTGAGTAGGAGAATGTTGATTTGCTTCACTAGGAAGCCAAGTTGTTTTTTTGAATTTCAAATTAATTAATGAAATTTATTTTTAATGATTATTTTTAATTCTATACAATGTCACATGATAAAACTACATAATGGGGTAGAAAACAGGAGTGAATAAATTCTAAATAAAACACGAAATAGTGTTTAGTGTTTACATGTTTGTAGGCAATATAAAGTTCATGTGTGATTAATTGAACATCAGTTTCCCTTGAGTCATCAGCGACACCATCACATTCCACCAGCTAGAGCAGATGTTTTCACCATAGGCAGAAAGTCAGTTTTTTCTTCACATATCTATATAATTATAATTTTCTAGCAATATTTCCAAATAGGTAGAATTCAGCATACCTTTCTGTAAACATAAGTATCTGTGGCAGTGCGATCATTGGGATCCATCTTATCCAAGTAGACATAATAGTAAAAGTAGGCCCACATGTTGTGGTGGTGCTTAACATGCTTGACAAATTCCTGCCAAGATGGAAAAAAACAGCAACAAAAAGTAAAATAGTGTGATGATTTTAACGAATACTTTGCCATTTTTGTATTCAATCAATATGTGAAGGTATTTCCTTGAATAGATCTTGTGCATTTCGTTCAGAGAATCTGTGAGCACTACTATGCAAGGAAATGATGGGATAAAGTGATAAAATCCATGCTCTATTGTTTTGAAATAGTTGGTTGTCTAGACTTTGAGCAATGCAAGTTCTTGGAAGCAAAAGAATCATAAAATAATAATAGTTACTGTAGCTAAAATTCAACAATCAGTCATTTTCAATATATCATAGCTTCATTCTTTCTATGTAGGTCTGCGTCAAAGTTGGCCTCACTGCTGCTGGCAATGGGATCATCACCATTATTGACTTTACTGTTGTGGTAAATAATCCTTGCAGAATGGCATTTACAGTACTGTAGAATACTCCACTAGGCTTCAGAGAGTAAATGAAGCTATCACCTAAGCCATAACTGCTGCTGGAATTCCTGCAGGCTTTGAAAAAGTGGGCAAGAACATTATCACAATGTTTCAGGTTTTCTTGATCTGTAGTATAGTATTTTTTTAACCCGAGCACTTTCTTTCATATACAGCACCCTCCATGCTGTTGTGAGAGCTTGTTGTATGAGATATCTTAAGTTTCAAGTGAAGCGATTCTTCAACAGAATAATTAGTTGCATGTGCAGTAGAAGCTGCCCAAGATATCTTCAGATTGTGGAAGTACACCATTTCACTTTCTAAAGTCTAAACGATAGACATAGCAACATTTTACTCTAGCAACAAATACTGTTAAGACATAACCACATGTGCAATTGATATCATGTAATCACTATAAATATTGTTTGGATGTAAAAATGTTCATGTTTGGATAGCCACTTGCAAAATTACACAGCAATTTTTTTCTGTCAAATTATTTTCCTGTTCGGCATCTGTATAATTATGTCATTGTTACTAGTATAAATGGAATAGCCAAACTGAAGCCTGCTGCATTATAAAAAGGCCTAGATAAATACCAGTTAACCAACAGTGAAAACAGAAGTGTTATTACATTATTTACATGGAAACTAACAAGCTGTATCAGTCTGTTATATAGCATATGATACAAACACACATTTCAACTTCTTCATTATTATTTGTAATGGTTACCTTTCTTTTTAGATCTAAATTATCTTTGCTCAGTCCACAGATGAAACAGACACTTTTCATATCTTTGATAGCATCCAACTGTAGAGTTAAATTTGTCAAACTTCTTATTGCACATATATTTTAAATTTACTGCTGCCTGGAAAGACCCAATCAATTTGGGGGATGATGTCTTTGCAAACAGGTATAGACATGTGGTTATGTTGACCATACATGGCATATGAGAAAGATACTTGCTAATAGTCTTATGGGTCAGGTGTTGGAAAAAGGAAATCATATGATTACAGTTATGGAAGTTTTTGTCAACTAGAAGAAAACATGGACTTATGGACCCTCTTCCCCCCCCCCCCCTCCTCCCCCAACCACCCACCCCCCCACTCCCCCTACTCCCCCCCACCCACACACACAACCACAAACCTTGGGATTACCATATGAAACCAGGATGCTGGTTAGATACCAAGAATTAGGCCAAGTACATGGTGGCTACCAGATGGAATTTATAAATACAAGATGAAATTCACCAAAATCCCAGAGTATTCATTTATATATCAAATATAAATTGATTTTTTAACAACGTAATGAATCTCCCTTTCTTAAATAGACTGATACAACACATTTGTTATCTTCTGGCTTAGTAAATATTATAATGATAATCAACTTGAAATTTTGTCTCTTGACATTTCTGCCTGATCCTCCTGTAGCATTCATAAGGAATATTTAGAGTTCAATAAAAGTCAATGATATCATTTGAAGAATTTATAAACAGCCACATTTGCTTCTATCCAATTGGTTTGTAGTCTATATGACGTACTACAATTTCTATAGGAGATACACACACACTTTTAGTTTACAAATTTACCCTTTCTTGTTGTGTTGTAGAAAAAGCATCGAGAATAATGCTGAAGGTCACACTGAGAGATATTGTTGTAATGATGACAAAAAAGGAAATATCAAATAAAAGACGAAGACCTGCCTCGTGAAAATTTTCCGTTCTGAATGGTATAAACTGCAGAGAGTAAAATGCATTGGACTTACAGAACCAAACAATTTGATGTTTTAAATAAAGCAAGTATAATGAATAAATACTATTTTTTTACAATTTAATCATTGAATGACAATAAATGGTATGAAAAATTGGTGGTGATGATCGTCATTGACATGGTAAAATGCACCTATGGTGAGTTTGTTTTACATTGTCAGTTGTTTTGTTGTTAAGGGCTTGATTAATTATCTTCCAGCTAATCTGTAATATTAGTTTCTTGGAAGTGGATGAATGTAATTTTATGTTTAAAAAAAAAACCATCCTTCCTAATCTAATACAGCTTCAAGAGCTATGCTGTAAACTTTCAAAAAATATTTAATCCTTTAGCCCTTGTCTGAATATGAAATAACTATAGTACTGTTTAATCTTACCAATCCAAGGCTATCGAGAAGGCCAACTCTCAGAACTGTGACAAAACATTCTGAAAGTTTCGTACAAAATAATCCAGTCTCAGTAAATGACTGATGAAAAAAGGAAAATGATAACACAGAGTAGATGTAAATCCAAACCAGAATCAGAGCAGCAACCCACAAAAGGGAGATACCTGCAAATAAGAAGGAAAAATATAATTATAACGGGGAGTAAAGTACCACTCTCTATATTGGTTTGACCCATTTTTTCAAAATGCCAGCAGCAAAAACACTAACACATACAAAAGCACTCATACCTTAGCCAAATCCCATTATGATAGCTTCTTAGCATTTTAACTCCAAAACATTAGTAAACTGGTAGCACAAAAATAATTTTTTTAAACTTCAAATTTTTCTTAAATGATCTTATATCTATTTATGTATCTATCAAATCCTTTCTTCCATCTCTAAAACTTAAGAACCATAAGATTACCAGAAAACTCCAAATCTTCCAATGACCTGAAGTAATTAATGTGTTTTCTTGATTAAATAAAGCACAAAAATTGGTAAAGATCTTCAATGTAAAATGTAATAAACATGCTCATGTGTGTATTTCCAATGTACATGCAAATAAGTAGTTGGTTGATTGAGAAGCTTACTCTGACAAAAACGACTATCAACAAAACTAGATCAACTAAAATTAACCTACTAAAGAAGAACATGATTACTTTCGTAAGGGGGACAACACCATTTTTTTACAAAGTTTAAAAAATCTGTTGGTACGACTTTGGAATTATGCGCAGTTCACAGTATAAAATTGATATATAGCTGTATGGATAGATCTCTCTGTGTGTTCTCTTTTGATGCTAAAACTTGTTGCATAGGTACACCATGCCTATGGTGCAGGCAGCCCATGTTAGGGACATAAAAACCAGAATTCCCATATCCCCAACAGCTCTAGCTCCTAATTGGAAAGTGTTAGACAGTTGAAATTAGTACCAGTGGCTAGAGGAAGTGCTACTCTATATAATGAGTGTTTTCATTAGGCGCTAAGATATAATTACATAGTTAAGTATACAGGTGTAAAATTAATTTTTGGAAATTAATTTTCAACCAAGTGAATGACCACATACTCACATTTTAGCACTTAACTCATTTAGCAGAGTAGAGCTTTCTTTAGCCACTGATACTAACTTCAACTGCCTAGTAGTTTCTAATTGGGATCTAGAAGGCAGTTAGGGATATGGACTTTCAGGTTTAGAACAAACAGAGAGAGTTACCTTTTAAGCGTTCATAGAATGAAGTGTGCAGAATTTATGGAGCTCCAAAGTCATAAACACAGTTTTAAACATCCCCCATAGAGGAAGATGCTAACATGATATCAAAAAGAGTAAGATGGATTTTTTCATTTAAAACAAAAAAGTATATATTAGGATGACAAGCAAAAATATTTGGTGGACAAGATAAAGGCGATTTAGATAAATTCCACAGTTAATTTTTTGGACAAGTCAGTCCACTTTTTGTTTACATTTTTTGTGTACTTATGTATATAATTCAATAAATTCTTCAATGATCCATCATTCTAAAATATTTGGTATAACTCGTAATATGTAGAATATTATTCCACTGAAATTTTATAACACATTAAAATGTGATGCATATTTGATTATATATTTTACTCTAACTAATTAAGTCTAAAGAACTACTTTACTATGCCCTGTTGTTGAAATTATTGAAACTAATGGGGTTTGTTATTATAATAACACTCATTCTTAAAAAATAATTAAATGTGCTTAAAAAAAGTCAATATTTTGTTCTTGCATTTTTTATTCTCTCACAGAAGGTTTATGATAAGCTTTAAAAACAGGGTTAATTCTGCATCTCATCACTCGTGCATATGACATATTTGAAACGGCCTATACAGTGATAGCTATAGAAAAGACTATATACTAAGCATTTGATGGAGATTGTTATGTTCTGCAGCAGCTGTGGTCACTTGGGCTAGGTTTACAAATTGAACATAAAAGTATGGAAAGATGTATTAATGGAGCTTTTATGGTATGTATATATAATTTATGTATATCCTCTATGGCCAAGTATTGGAAGACAAGCTCATAATTACCTATTAAAATAACCACCAATATAGAAAACATGCACTATTTCATTTATTTATGACAATCATCACTATGAAGTTTAATACAGTCAAATAGACAATAATTGACTGTCCGCATTTCTGGTTATAAATTACCATTTTTTGTGATACACTTGACTGCCCTCTGAAGCAGTTCATTGTTCTCTATAATGTAGAACAGACATATGCAATAGACGTAGCCTGTGGTGAAGAGGGCCAGGAATGAGCACAAAACGAAGGTCTGTGAGAAAAGGGGAAAACATTTTATAATTAGTTCCCATCAGAGTGAATGCATCAATAACCCAGGTTCCTATTTAAACAATGATCTTTCAATTTTGAATAAAAGACAACTTTGAGTAAAATGCATCCTAATGATAGAGCCAATACAATGCCAAAAGACTATAATATTAACTGAAATTCCTGCAAATTGTTCTCTATGAGGATGAGCATATCTCCTTCAAGTCAAATATGCTATCTTTGCATTAATTGTTCATAATTAAATATCTACAGAGGTTATTTGAATTACAAGGCGCTAATTTTAATTACGCAACATATGAGCTTTTTATTTGTTCATATAATTCTGTACCACGTACCAATATGTAGATTGTCCTAAATCCAAGCACATGCTGCTCATAAAGGTTCATTTTCCTTGGATGAAATAACCTGTAACAAAAGGTTAAAGGCAAGCTGTACAAGTACATTCATTTGTGTTCCTTTTGGATGACATAATTAAGATCATTCACATTATGTAACTCAACATAGTTTTGACACAATAATAATCATAGGCCATATCGAGAATGCGGTTCCAATTAATTTCCTCCCATTTTTCTTGATTGCATGTTAATATAATACAGAATTGTTTCCAATTATATTTAAACTGAAGTTGTTGTTGAATCATTGCACACTCGGCCTTTGAAAAATTATGCCTGCTAAACAGTATATTGTTCGATAAATTGCTATATAGCTAGCTGATCACTGAGAGTCAATGTACTTTTCAAATTGTCCATAAAAAATTTCTTTCCCCACTGGAATCACTCTTCTTCTAACATATTTCAAATAGTATTGAAGGATTGAAGACGCTATTCCAATGCCTTGAAGTCAGTGAACCTTTCCACCTCCCTCTTTCAGTTAAATTTACTCGTCTTTAATTATGATGCAATATGTGCAATTCAAATTTTAATAAATGAATTGTGAGCACACAAAATCATGCTGTCATCACAGCTTCTCTCAAAGACTATAGCATTATTTAATTGCGAGATTAAACAATAACCGATAGATATGTAATAATTATTTGCATCGCAACATGTCAGTTGACCTTTTCTTACACTTTTTGTAGCTTAGCGTGAACATTCTAATCACAAATACAACAGCTCCTCTTTGATTCAGCATGGGATCACGGAGGAATGAGTGGAATAAATATTACATAATTGCTCATGAGACTGAGAGATAATTTTTCAGCAAATTGAAATTTATTTCCACCGACAATCTTTGAGTTCATAATACTATGCTGTGCAAAATTACGAGTATGTTGCAATCTCTTTCCAGAGTGTAATGTCATTTTGTTTAAACAACTTTCTCTACCTTTGTATCCATGACATTGTTTTGTGTTGATCCTCTGTTAGAGGAAGGGATTTCTTGATTGTTTTTGCTTTTACAACAGCACCAACTTTGAGCAACCAACTAAAAAAATTGAATTAAAACATAACCTGTCATACAGATACAAAAATAAAAAAATTAAGAATATTACCTTTTCCAATACTCCATCCAAATAGGTCCAATGACAAAATGTGGTCCATTAGCTAAGAAATACTCAGCTGCCATCCAAAATGCAAAACTGAAATGCAATATGCCGAATACTCCAAGTGTTGGATAAAACCAGGTCCCCACTGAAGGAACCACGACAATATTTATGTCAGTACTGTTCCTGTAAAGTTGATATATTTTTAAAATCAAAAAACTGTAACGAATAAACTCATTACTGATATCAGTGTTAACACACAGAGTAACAGTAGTTATATAATGACGAATACCTAATGAGCCAAAGTAGGTGATATAAATTGCATTACACTACATCACATCATCTGTGGCTAATCTGATTGGTTAATAACTGTAGGTTACATAGGCACGTAACCTACACTTTTAACCGGATGTAGTTTAGTGCGTGCGCAATGTAGTATAAGTAAGATATCTATACTCCACTCGCGGGTTATGCGCCAGTGTAACCTACTCGTTTGCGCTTTAGCTATTAATGTTCACTGTTCATGATGCTTTAACGTCATGATAATATTCACTTGATATAATTTATATAGATATTCTGTGCTGCAGTGTAACCTACTCGTTTGCGCGTAACACTGCAAAATATCTGGGCTCATAAATCCCTGAAGTTGAAGGAGTTTTTGATTATCAGTTGAAGGAAGTTGTTCCAACTCAGCTGCGTGTTTATCTAGCAGTACTTTGTCAATAGCTGGGGCGCCTTGAGTAAAAAATCTAGTTGCTATGTAGTTTAGTTCATGCGCAATGTAGTATAAGTAAGATAGCCTATACAAAAGAGTCGGTTATGCGCCAGTGTAACCTACTCGTTTGCTGTTACATTCCTCGGCTTCGCCTCGGGGTAACCGCAAACTCGGAGGTTACATAGGCGCATAACCGACTCTTTTGTATATGCTATCCTATACTTAGGTAATAGGATAGTCAACCACTTGTACTCTAGTTACCAACTTAGTGATGAACTCCATTCATACCTTGCATCCAACAGTTCTTCAGGTATAGAAAAACTTACTAACACCAGGATATTCATGAAAAATGTTAGAAACAGAAGAATCCAATAACGTAGTACTCTGTACATAATCAAAAACAAAAACTATCAACTCAGACTCAATTATTTAGTAATTGATGCTCTTACGGGAAAAGTATAAAAGGTCTCAAGAGACTATTCTTACAGAAGTGCATTTTGTGCTGTGTAATAGAGAAAATAAATAATTATCAAAAAAAAATGGTTATTAAATTTTACATACATGATGCAAAATATCCTTTTGTGCATACTCCATCCAAGACAAAAGGTTTTGTAATTTTTCCTGTGCAGAACTTCTGTTAATATTCCACTTGATGAATTTCTTTACTTCTGGCCGAAGGAAGTCCTATAAGGAAAAATGATTAAAATAGCTGTAATTTAGCTAATGCAATTTCTTGTGGCCTGCCCTTTGTGGAGTAATGATCGATAATTTTTTCAGTGATATAATTACGAAATAACTTTAGCACCACAAACAAAACAGAATTATAGAGGTCCACAATAGTACCAACACATATAACAACAAACAGTGGCAACAATGATAACCACAAATGTTACAGGGGAAAAACAGAAACACAGTGTACCTTGTATTGACTTTGGAAGTAAACTCTGGTTAGAATTCTTTCTTCTGGATTTTCTGGTGGTGAGTAAATAACCTCTACACTCTGTGACTTCTTTTCACAATATTCCCACACTTTCTGGTCTTTATTACTCCTGCCTGTTAGATATCATTGACACATATTTAACCAGCAGCAGTATTGAGACTACCTAGTGGTGTAAGGTTGTTGTATTTCAACAGATTTTCTACAGATGTTGCTAGTATATAAGGGAAGAGTAAAGTGGCCTTAGTGGATTTATCATGTTTGTATTTGCACCCTATTTGTGTAGTGTATTTTTAAGTCTATGCACTCTATTTCAACAAAATATATTAGCTACAGATGTTTCTAGTATCTATGAAGGTTCTTTAGAAACAGTGTTAATAGTTAATCTAAAACTAATATCAAGTTTCAAGTTACGATGACCTTTTCAATAATCAAGTGTACTTTAACTAAGTTTGAGCTAGATGCCCCAGCATTCATCAGGATTAATGTGTTGCAATGACTCTGTGAGCTTGTTATACACCAGTAACTAGCTATCCACCACATGATACAAGTTTGGTATTTGATTCAACTCAGGGCAAGCAATTTGTTTACAAAATACAATGCAAGGTTATTAAGACTTCTCAGATTTTTAGTCACATATTGTTTATGAGTAGAAATAGTAATAATAATAATGAAAGTGGCTGTAGAAGGTAGTTTTACTATAACATATTCTATATCATATTTTGCACCTAGGTACTGTCACAGGGTGAACACTTCACTGACCAAGACTGACTCTAGTGGATTAACCACAACAACCACTTAGCTAGAGCATAACAAGTGACCATGTAGTTATGCCATGAATGTGATTAGTAAACGCACTGAACAGTGCACACATTATGTCATTATAAGGCTAGTGAACTGCGTGTTAGGATATCTGAATTCCAGTCTATGCTGTGATGCTTTCTGCGTGTGAGTTCTCAATATTCAATTAAACTATTGTTATTCTCGAGTTATTCAGGGTCTGGGGGTAAGAACCAGACTGGTGGCAGCAATACCGAACGAACCCGAACTGTGTGTCAGCACTTCCGCTCCGAAAGGCATGCAGTGCCCGTGACATATTGGTGGCAGCAGTGGGATACCAACAGAAGTCTCAGCACCGCAGACTTCAGAACTCAGCAACGCAGAGATGTCGAAGCCCATCACGACGAGTAGGCAGACTACTGAGGGTTTGGCAGTTGAGACAGAAGTAGAGAGCAATGCCAGTTCCGCTAGCACTGTGATGGCAGGAGACAGTAATGCAGCATCATTTCTTCTTGTACAACGAATGCAGGATCGTGAAGAGAAATAGATCACGACTGGACAATAAGAGAAGAAGAAAGAGAACGTGAATGTTCGAGAAGAGAAGAAGAAAGAGAACGTGAACGTTCGAGATGGGAAGACGAGAGGGACCAGGCATTTGCAGAATGTTCCAGACGGGAAGATGAGAGGGACCAGACATTTGCGGCGCTCCTCGCCAAATTCTCAACAAGGAGAACGGGAGATACCACGAGCAAAACCGACAGAAGTAAGCAGCAGGAAGTCCAGTGGAAACTGGAAGAAGCAACCAAAGAGTGCAACAACCCTCCTCGACTTGAACACCTCAATTTAGCTGTCGCCCTGACTGCCCGAGAGGAAGCTGATATGGTGGAGTCTGAGATCGTCCACAAGGTGGTCATACCTGGAAAGGTGGGAGGACAAGATGTGGATCGGATACTTCTGGATACAGGAGCCGACAGAACAATGGTAAAAAGCTGCTTGGTACCTGACACTGCTAAGATGGGAGAAGTAGTGCAGATGGAGTCGTACACTGGAAGGGTGGAGTCCCACCCCTTGGCTGAGGTGGAGCTGGAAATTGCCCATCGCAGGGTCACACTGACAGTGGCTCAGGAGGAGCATGGTAAGTATGATGTGGTATTAGGTACTGACTTTCCAGTCCTGTGGGAGCTGGGTCATCAGCTGGTCAATGCCCAGGCTCTCCAGATGGTGCAGACCCGATCTCAGATAAGTAGGAAGGAAGACCTACCCCAGAACGACCAGGAGCCTATCCTTGAGTGTCCCACGGGAGAAGCTACCTCGGAAGTGAGCGAAACTGAGTCAACAGGATGAACCCTCAACTGAAACAGAGATGACAGATTCTGAGAGGAAGAAGCCCTCTAAATCTGCTAAAAGGGCAGAACGAAAGGCCTGGAGAGAGAAGGTCCTGGAGAAAATGCTTCGGGAACAAGATAGAGGAGCATTTAAAGAGCAGCAGGACGAAGATGAAACCCTGGACACACTTCGTCAACAGGCCAAAACCACGGATAGTCCTTCCACGGTGAGAGATGGATTATTATGGAAGAGATCCACCGATAGAATGGGTGAGGATGTGTTGTTGTTATGTGTTCCTGTGCTGAAGAGAGGACTACTACTGTCTCTGGCCACAAGCCAGGTCATTTGGGAATGGACCAAACACACAGAAGGCTGGCAGATGAATACCACTGGCCAGGTATGTATGCTGATGTGCGTAAAATGTGTCAAGCTTGTAGTGAGTGTCAAAAGGTTGCACGTTGGAGGAAGCAGCCAGCCCCACTTCGCCCTCTACCGGTGATAGATGAACCATTCTCAAGAATTGGGATGGATATGGTTGGACCACTACCCCGCACCCGAGCTGGAAAGAAACATATTTTGGTAATTGTGGACCATGCAACACGGTGGCCTGAGGCGATAGCACTGCACTCTACAGACAGTCAGACAGTGGCAGATGAATACCGAAGGGCCCCACATGAAACTACAGGTTTCACCCCTTCTGAACTGCTCTATGAGAGGCAGATCAGGGGACCACTCCAGAACTTGAAGGAACAGTGGACATCAAGGGAGGGGACTCCAACCGACATTATGACGTACATAACAACCGTGCAGGATCGATTCGAGGAGCTACAAAGGGTATCCCGAGAAAGAGAGGAGCAACAGAAATCGAAATACAAAAATCATTTCGACCGGAAAGCACGGGCAAGGTCATTCCTTCCAGGAGACCTGGTCTTGTTGAGGACTCCACCGAAGGGACAGAGTCTTAATGCTGAGTGGGATGGCCCCTACCCGGTGATACAACGATATGATGAGACGACATATGAACTTCATATGCCAGACCATCCCAGGAGAAAGGTAAAAAGGTATATTAACCTATTGAGAACTTATAATTCTCCAGCTTTGGGCTGCCTGAATGCAACTGAGATCTTGAAAAGAGAGATGCCTGACTGCTTCAAAGATGAGGAAGGCCAGTTGCCGACCTGGAACTGGGAGAGAGAGAAACTGCAGCAGCTGATGAACAAACACCGTGCTCACTTCAGGAAGAAGCCAGGATGTGCTGCAGGTCAAGAGATATGAATTGAGACAGGAGATGGACAGGACTGAACCGTCACCTTTTATAGTCGACGGCTTAAAGGAGCAGAGACACGGTATATACAGTTACCGAGCAAGAGGGTCTGGCGGTGGTGGAGGCTGTAAGACACTTCCGGGTATACCTCTTGGGGGCTATCTTTCATGTGGTAACAGACCACAGCAGTCTGCGTTATCTGGAGAACATGAAAGATGAAAATGGCAGGCTGGCCAGATTTGCGCTCAGCCTACAACCATATATTTTTGAAGTGATCCACCGACCAGGCAACCGGCATGCGAACGCTGACGGCATGTTTAGACAGGCATGGCCCACCTACCAGATCCCTACCCCGATGGAAGGACAGCTGCTGCCGTCTCGGAAGAAGTAGAGGGGGTTGTCACAGGGTGGACACTTCACTCACCAAGACTGACTCTAGTGGATTAACCACAACCACCACTTAGCTAGAGCATAACAAGTGACTATGTAGTTATGCCATGAATATGATTAGTAAACGCACTGAACAGTGCACACATTATGTCATTATAAGGCAAGTGAACTGCGTGTTAGGATGTCTGAATTCCAGTCTATGCTGTGATGCTTTCTGCGTGTGAGTTCTCAATATTCAATTAAACTATTGTTATTCTCGAGTTATTCAGGGTCTGGGGGTAAGAACCAGACTGGTGGCAGCAATACCGAACGAACCCGAACTGTGTGTCAGCACTTCCGCTCCGAAAGGCAGTGCCCGTGACAGGTACTAGATAAGATCCACGATCTATTTGTTCCCCGATTCAACAAGATGTAAAAGTAGTATCACCAGAAAACAATGCACGAAATAATGATCTATATTATTGTGGGCATGCGCGTACATGTAGGTATTGGCATGTGGGTAAAGGGTCCTTGTTCATTAGGTAAAGGGTCTCTGATCCCATAATTAGCTATCTCCCCCAGGCGGATTAGTCCTTGTAATTCGGCCGATTGTTGGTCACGCAATGCCTTTTGGATCGGCGTACTTTCGTCTGTGGGCGTGAAGGTGCCGGAGTGGTGTGGCGGGCTGGTGTAGAGGGAGGTTCGGGTGGCAGAGGCGTCTCGAACGTGTCCTGTGTGGGCCGAAGTGGCGGTTCGGGAGGTGCCGGTAGGGTCGGTATAGGATCGGGCACGACTGAGGGAAGGCCCTGGTCGGCTGAGTACGGTAAGTGGTGGATAACGGGAGTGTCCACTAGTTGGGTTGGAGGGTGGGGCGGAGGTGAGGGCAGCCGCTCCATGGGGGTGTCTGAATGCGTGGGCACGGCGCATCTTCGGAGGAATTTCCTGTTCCTTAGAGTAGCACGTCCAGATCCAGACATTCGTATCCAGTACTGATGAAATTGTTTCACCTCGATCACGACTCCAAGTTTGTCCCATCGACGAGGGAATGGGCCAGTTTGGTTCTGGACCCGTACTTGGTCGCCGACTCTGAGGGGCGTGAGTGGATGAGAGTGCTCTGCCCACTTGTCCTGTTCGTTGGCACCTCGTCTGGCCATTGTGGCTTCCCGCTCGTCGAGTAGGCGATCCCAGTAGGCATGGACTTTGAGTTTGCCAGGGATGACGGGTAGCAGGTCCTTGATGGGCCTGGCGAATACAGCTATGGCCGGTGAGATCTTTGTGACTGGGTCCGGGGTGTTGCGGTAGGTCAGCATGGCTCTCTGGAAGCGGTCGGTGTCGAGGTTGCCGTCGTCTCGCGTGTTGCCGGCTAGGACACGCTTGACAGTCTTGACCCCGATCTCCGCGCGAGCGTTGCTGTGGGGGAACGCCACTGAGCAGAGTCGATGGTGAACGCCCCAGTCGGAGAGGAATTGACGTGTTACTGAAGCAGTAAATTCAGGACCCCCGTCCGTGGTGATATCGTCGGGTATCCCGAATGTGACAAATATTGACCGTAGGTTAGAGGTGAGGCCGGTGGCGCCGTTGGTGGAGCGTTCCACGATGGGCCAGCCCGAAAAACGGTCAACAATCACCACATAGGTGTGTCCCTTGTGGTGAAAATAATCGGCGCAGATGCTCTGAAATGGCCGTGTTGGCAGGGCAGGCTGCGTCGGTGGTAGAGATGCTTGGGAGGGCGACATCGTGTTGCACATGGTGCAAGTTGTCCTGTGGGCAGAGATGTCCGCTGCGATGCCCGGCCAGAAGATGGAGGCATCGGCTTTTGCCATCATGAGGGTCGTCCCTTGATGGGCAGAGTGTAGGGCGTGTAGACAGTCGCTTCTCAGGGAGGAGGGTATAATCACACGGTCTTTGTATACAGCGACGCCATCGGCAGAGTACAGGTGCGACCTGTGGACATGGAACATGCGAATTTCCTTGGGCACGTCGGCCTGCTTGTCTGGGAATCCTTCCTCGATGGCCGTAAGCAGGAGCTGCATGGCGTCATCAGAGGTAGTCTCCTCTTTGAGGCGTTGCCAGGTGATGGGCAGAGTTGAATGGAGTGTCGAGCACAGGGTGCTGATTAGCTTCTCCTCGTCCGCATCCCCAGACTGATCGACCGAGAGGCCGGCCATCAGTGTGAGGGGAATTCTTGGGGGTGGTGCCGAAACAGGGTCTGGTAGGGACATCCCGTGGGGTTTGTGTGAACCAGTTGGATACCGCGATAGGGCGTCAGATGTGCGGTTTCGCACACCAGGGATGTAAAGCATTGTGAATGCGAATTGGAGGGTTTTCTCCTTGAGATTTCTGAGTCGCGAGTTTGTTATGTCGGCCAGAGCTCTATCCCCGAATATCTTTACTAGGGGTTTGTGGTCGACGGCAACGTAGAGGTCGGTGCAGCCGAGGACAAAATGTCTGCATTTGTCCAGAGCTTCGGCCACAGCAAGGGCTTCGCCCTCGATGGCCGCGTATCGGGATTCCGCGTCATGTGTGAACCTTGAACCAACGAGGGTGATTCTCCAGCCGTCTTTGCAGCAGAATAGCTCCCTCTGTGGACATGTGCAGTGCTTTTGGAACATCCAATAGCCTATCCCTGTCTTGCTCCAGTCTGTTGCAATGCATGTTGGTCTGTCCCTTTCGAATATCTCGACGCCGTGGTTGATTTGTTCCACGATAGTTTGTTTAGACTCCTCGAACGCTTCTTGGTGATCGGATGTCCAGTTGAACTTCGTGGCTGGCTTGAGCAGATCCCTGAAGGGGGCCATTGTGGCAGCGCGAGAGAACGCATAGGCCACCTGGTTTACCAGGCCGAACCAGGATCTGACATCCGTGGTGGAGGCTGGGGTGGGGAACTCAGCAATGGCCTTGGTGAATTTCCGTGCGGGCTTGACCGTGGTTAAGCCGATCTCGAAGCCGGCGAATTCGACAGTGTCCTGTGCGAATACGAACTTGGATGGGTTTAGTGTTATCCCGTTTGCGCCGCATCTGGTCAGCCAGGCAGCTGCGTCATGGAATGCCAGTTCGATGTCTGAGGACCAGATGAGCGTGTCATCCACGCACTTCGTCTTGTTCTGTATGTCCTCTATGATACTGTCGAACCTGGCGGTGTAACCGTCCCCGGACGCCTTGTACCCTTGAGGGGCGGTTAGGTAGCGGTAGCGCCCCCAGGGTGTGATGAATGTTGTGAAGTGCGTGTCCTCCGGGTGAAGTGGAACGGAGTGGTAACCGTTCCACGCGTCGAACACCGACTTCTTCATTCCCTTGGGAACGCCGCGGGCCTGGTGGTAGGGTGACTTCGTGTGGTGAGTCTCCCTTGTGGCGTGGGCGTTGAGGGGTTGAAAATCAATGACGCGTCTCGGTTCCCCATTGGACTTCCCGACAATCAACATGCGGTGACACCAGGTGTCTGGTGTTCCAATGGGTACCTTTTCAATCACTCCGAGGCGTACATCACGGTCCAGGTGTTCCTTGACTGTAGCCTCCCAGTGCACGGGTACTGAAGCAGCCTTGTGTGCTGTGACAGGCGTGGCCTCCGGGTCAATGTTGAGCCGTAGGGGTGGGCCTGCCATCATGGGGAGTGTTTGGTGGGTGCACATATTGAATGTTGATGCCTTGAAGATAGTCCGTAGGTGCATTTCCAGGGCTCCCCTGTTTGCATCGGTGGCAGGGATAGGTAGCGGGATCGTACCTGATGGTGGAAGTGACCTCGTCGGACATCTGCATTCGCGTGGCTGCGTAGGACTTGGTGGCTCAGGCCGCTTGGGTAGAGCTATGTTAGATAGTGCTCCCACTGACGTGGATGGAAACCGGGGTGGTATGATGCCGAGGTCTGAGCAGGCTTCCCTGCTCAGGAACAGGCGCGTGACATTGGGGGTTACGTATACCATCTGTTTGGTGGTTGCAGAGGAGTCCGGGAGGGAGAATTCCAGCAGTATCGCCCCCAGAAGCTTGATGCCACTCTTGTTGGCTGCCTGCATCTTCTGTGATACAGGGATGAGGTTGGACCTCGATATCCTGAGCTTGTGAAGGATGTGTGTCCCTGCCAGGCAGCTTTGGCATCCGGTGTCCAGCATGCCTTCAATGGAGCATTGAGTGCGCCGTGGTCGCTGATGGATCCTCAGCATGGCGTAATCGCTCGGGTGTAGTTTGGCCATCAGTTGCCTCGTGGGCTGGGGAAGGGATTGTCTCTTCACCCATCTGCCAGCAGTGCTGTCAAAAACGTGGTGGTCCAGGGTTTTATCTCCTATTGCCTCATGGGTGGAGATGTCGCATACATTGTTAAAATTGTTAAAAATTGCATTCTCAGTTACCTGAGTAGGTGTTGACTTAGACTTACATACCCTCTCAGAGTGATTGAGTTTTCCGCATTTTCCACACCTATGCCCGAATGCTTTGCATTCGGCGCTCCTTGTTGGGGGCGGAGGGTACTTGCCATGTCCGGTCCTGCCGCAAAAATAGCACTTCTCGTCGCCTTCTTCCGGATCGGGCTGGGGTCTCCCTTGTCGTGGCAGCTTCTTGTATTTGCTTTTGAGGGCATTTACTGAGCTGTTCGGGTCCAGTTGTGTCACCGATGCCTTTGCTGCCTCCTTCGACTCGACGAATAGCATGGCTCTCTCCATGCTCAGGGGTTGGTTTGGCTCCCCGAGGAGGCCCTGCTTGATCTCGGGATCTGCTAGCCCTGTAATGAGGGCGTCCGCGACGTTTTCTTCGGTGTAGTCAACGATCAGGCGGCAAGTGCATGGCTTGCTGTATTGGCAAGTTGCTGCCTGTCCCCTCAACCGTGCTCCGAATGCACGCACGCCTTCCTCTCGGTCCTGTGACATGTTGTGAAGCCTGTCCCTGGCCACAGTGGGGTTTTCAATCCTGACGGCAAGTACCTTGATGGCCTTCATGATGTCACCGATCGGTAGCCCCGATAGGACCACGCCCCCATTGTTTCTTTGTAGGCCCTTCCTCAGGTCCTGGTCACAACATTCTAAGAGCTGGATTGCTCTGTCATCTCCTTCCACTCTCGTGGCCTTGAGGTAGTCCCCCCATCGTGACACGAAGTATAGCCAGTCCTGGCTGGTCCCTGCCGCCGATATCGTGGGTCTCCTAACAGCCTCGACCTTTGATCGGTCTTTATTCCGGCCTTCGTGGTTGATGAGGTGACCTTGCAGATGAGCAGCAGCCAGTACAGGGTTGACCATCGCTCCCTCGGGTATCTGGTACCCACAACCATCGACAGGGCACTGTCTTTCACCCATGCCTCGCGGAGGTGGGCGCTAATTGGAGAATCGCTTGGCTTGACAGATACTAGACTCAGGTCGCCAGGTACTATACAACTAGACTGCAAATGATCTAGATAGACGATTATTTCGTGCATAGATAAGATCCACGATCTATTTGTTCCCCGATTCAACAAGATGTAAAAGTAGTATCACCAGAAAACAATGCACGAAATAATGATCTATATTATTGTGGGCATGCGCGTACATGTAGGTATTGGCATGTGGGTAAAGGGTCCTTGTTCATTAGGTAAAGGGTCTCTGATCCCATAATTAGCTAGGTACTTCACTGTATTAATATCACAATATCCTTCTCAATAATCAACTTGAAATAGTATTCTCTCAACATTTCGACTAGATGCTCTAGCCTTCATCAGGAATAACGTGATGCTAAGACTTACGTAAGCCATCTATATACCAGTAGCTAGCTATCCACCATGATCTACTGGCACACGCATCTATCATGTGAACATGATGAAGGCTAAAGCATCTAGTCGAAACGTCGAGAGAATACAATTTCAAGTAGATTATTGTGAAGTTTATTGCAATGTTATTATGTCAAGTGAGAATTCATTCAGAGTATATTTAATAATAGGCACTTCTTTCTATTGTGTTCACCAGTTAGTATTTACACTCCAAATATCTACACACAAACAAAAATATTAGCATGCTAATTATAGCAGTTAATATTATCTATTGCATATTGTTGCCCCTGCATACCTGAAATATCATATAGCTCCTGGAGACCAGGATGGTGACCAAGTTGAAGTAGAATGTGATATGCTGTAAATAAAGCTTGCTCTGCTGCCTTTTTATCCTTCTTATCCTTCCTCATCTTCTTGAAATAATAATAAAGCACTTCAAGGGAATTGTACAAAGCATTCCGATCTAATCCAAGTCCAACCCGAAGAATGCATTCACCTGATTTTTGGCTAGTTTCTTCAAGGAATGTTTTCAACAATTCCAAAGCATTTGACTTCACTAGCAGTATATCTTCTGAACCAACACATTCTGTAGAGTGACTATGATCCTCACCAGCACCAGCGGAGACATTCATATCAATTCGGAGGACAGAATTGATTGCTTTCAGAATTCCTTGGTCAATAATGACTTTTTTATTTTCTAAATTTCCAACACACATTTCGAGTAGAGTACGAAGCAGCAGAGTAACCAACTGAAAGTATGATTTATTGTTGAATCCATGCCGCATGTAGATCTTCAAAAATAGAGCAACCTCGGCTACAATATTTTCAGAACTGGTTGATCCTTTTTGCTCTCTCAGGTAATCTTGCACAACAGTCTTCTGACCATCGCACATTTTACTGAGGATATTCATTACCAAAAACACATTGCTCGTGTCTTGCAACTCGATGAGTTTAACCTCATGATTTTGACGCCTACTATCCTATAAAACAATAAATAGAAATTTAAATATTTATCAATTGTCACTTTTCATGTACACTAACCTGATAATCATGATTTGGCACATTCTCATCCCTGCCAGAATTTGGTAATGGTGAAAAGAAAATCTCTGGAGCAAAAGTGTGCACAGAAGGTTCAATTTCTATGCTAGTTTTTAATTCCCCTTGGGGTATCAAAGATTTAACTTGCTTGATCACCTACATTAACAAAAATACATGTTTGTATGAATGGCTTTATTTTTTCCAGAGTTCACAATGAGTAAAGACATTTTTTAGCCTAATACAAGTTAGTAATTAGTTTAGTAATGACATACCATTGACTTGGGTCTTTGTTGAAGTAAATTTTGACTGAAAGGGGATGGACGAAATAAAAGCATTATTCATGGGAAACTAATGGTGTAGAAAATGTTAGCAGCATTAGCATTATTTCTGTACAGCATGAATAGCTAAAGATGGAATAATAGATCCACTGCATTTCTAGAAATAAATTGCCATATTAGTGTCATTCAAACAACATATTACCATTTATTTTAATATGGAATGGGAATTAATTAAGAATAAAACATGGTCCAAATGTTACAAAGACCTATTATAGTTCTAACAATAAAAATACTAACAGTAAGTATATAATTATATATATAATTTATAATAATACCTTAGGTCATAAAACATTGCACTTTGCTTCAATTTCTTCATTATTTCCTTTAAAAAGTGGTTGTTATTCACTTTTAGTAGAGATACTAAATCAAACTCATGAGGATCGGCCCATCCATTAGTGTGAGAAGGATTGTCAGTACTCGGATATCCATAATTTAGCATGTACAAAACGTCATTCAGCAGTGCAAATAACTCACGCACAACATTTTCACAAGGATGGTTGAGTAGGGAGATAGTCTAAAAATAAATAAATTGTTATTAATTATTTTTCTGTCTTAAATTATTCATGATCCTATAATAACTAATTAAAAAAATTGAGCCCTATCACTTAGCAAACCATATATTTTCAGGAATATGACCCATCAAAATGGTTTCCTAGCAACAAACAACAAACTCTATGCAGGGACATGAACATCATTATTGATACCTGAAGAAGAATCGCTCAATGAGGATGCTCTGTCAACAGATATGCACTCGGAGATTTTAATGGATGGGTGACCAAGCACACCAGAAGAATGACTGGAATTAGTATTCTGACTGGCTACATGGCACTTGTGAAAGTAAGAGGGTTAGTTATTTTTCTAGAAACCAATAATGCCGACATGAACTATTTCTACTCCCTATCATCCATGAGTATATATTATATAAACAGTGATAAATTTTCTTACCTGGTAATAATTACATGCAGCAAGTATTAAATGCTCATCTGCCATAATTATAATCAATAGCAACATTTATTAAATAAGAATAAGCCGAAATTCACATTTTAGCTTATTCACATATTATGTGGCTGAACAGTGTTACATTAATCAGCAAATGATTGCATAGATGCCTCACTTACTTTGGACAACAAGTCTGATTCTTTAATTAGTGTGATGACTCCCCCACACACTTTTGTCAGCTTCCTAAAAAAATTAAGAGAAGTGTCCTTAATGGTATGATGAAATAATAACTCTAATGGGCCAACTTGATCTTCATTTCCTTTAACTTTGTTGGTGCAAAAATTTAGGCAGAGTTAAAGTCATGCCAACTTGTCACAAATTCGGAATAAAAAAAAAATGTTTATGAAGAAACTAAAGAGCTAATATATGTTTACAGATACAAAGCTTTTCAATACATGAGTAAATGGTATATTATAAGCATGATAAAGAATAACATCTACTATGATGAGTTGGTGCTAGAGAAGAAAAAATAGGATCGACTTTCTAATAACAAAAGAAAACAAGAGCTTATCTTTGTGCATCAACTTGATGACTTTTCACAATTTACAATCATGACAGTAAATCCTCATACAACCTACCCTCATTTAACTCACTACTCCTGCTTATCTGTTATACTACAGTCTGGCCACTATACAGTTGTAGTTTCTTAGCTTCAAAACATAAAAATTGAACTTACATCTATGAACAAATTAACCAAACGAGATCCCATATGAGCTACCATGTGGAATTCATTGAATAACTATACATCTGTTGAATATAACCTACCTCCTGTATTCAATAGCATCAGTGGATTCTACTTCAGATTTCACCCGTTCAAAATGCTTATGTAGCAAGCCTCTGATGAGTTGAACATGCTTCATATCAAGCTGTTCCTGTTCAATACGTCTCATTTCATTTGTATCCTTGTACACTTTCACTGAATCTCTATAAAAAAAATATATAAAATAACTAAAATGTGTGTATAAAGTATAATAATATAGAAAAACTTTAGTGGTTTGCTACTTTGTAATGTTTCATGCAATTGATAATCTTTCCATAATTTTATGAAGCTTCTAATATTTTAATGACTAATGAAATAACTTACTCAACACTTTGGAATAACAATTTCATTGAAATTTCAGCTTTCTTAACGTCAAAACTGCAGATGTTCAAAATTATGATCAACATAATTCTGTACTGGTGAGAACTACACATGCATACAAAGTCACACACGCACACATGTTCATGCATGCAAATATGACACACATGCAGTGTTGATGTTTTTCCAAACCCAGTTTTGGCAATTTTAAATGTTCCCCAAAATAGTGCGATTATTTTGGTAAAGTGATCCATTAAATGTGCATAATTTGTCACAATTTAAACATATTTCTAGTGAATTGTGACACAAGGAATTTTACTTAAGATCAGCTATAGGTATATCAAAAAAAAATTCCTCAAATAAAATATAGCTGCTAGTTTTTCAAACTTTGCTTTAAGATTCTATTTCAATTCGTAATTAGAAAAAAAAAGTTTTACCATAGATGAGGCTTACAAATACTTAAGCTGAATTAAATTGTTCTGGGTTAATGTCAAGAAAAATCTGGGTTGAGGCTTGGGACAATTTGCTCAAGACTGAAGAAAAACATTATTGAAGACTGAAGAAAATCGATAGTTGTGTCCTGGAGATAATCTTGAACTTAGTACCTAAATCTCAAAAATAAAATAAAAAGTATATACCACTGTTTTAACATTAAATGCTATTCACACAAGTTTACAGCTCTCTGCAAGCACACACACAAATACTCAAGACCTCTCAACACACATACACATGCACATAAATGGCCCACTCTGAACATGCACACATGCAGTCATGTACACACACACACTACATACAGACAAACACACACACGCACACAACACACACAAGCCTTAGCAAAGTCATGTTAATTGCATAAATCAAAAAGGCGACTTAATATATTATGTACTATGGGATTGTGAAGGCTGCTCTAGCAAATCTTGGAAAACATGAAAGAGAAGAACAAGATCTCAAAATTCTTAACCATTTTCCTGTCACATTGTAATATCAATAGCAAACATTTACTCAACCATTAAGAGATAAATCCCAAACTGTGAAACATATTTAATGGAATATGTTTGCATTGTTCTTTGTGTGATTCTGTGGGAACTATTGCTCAAGCAGAACACTCAGTAAATTAGCTCAATAGGTACAGCCATTCTTCATGAAATGTTTAGTGAAATATAAGCATATTAAACATATAAATTGGTCACATATTTATTGTGTGAATATTACTTAGCCAATTCAGACTTTAAAAAAAAATGCCAGCTTAGGAAGAGTGAACGAAATTTTTCTCCATATATTCTGCATTCTGTAGTGGGTACAATTTATCTACTCATCACATATTGCTCAAATTATGTTACTTACTTGTCATTCTGGTAAAATAGGAGCTTGATGTGCTTCTGAAAGGAACCATCACCAGGCAATTTCCAAATATCAATGCCCTTGCAATCATGGATTCTGCCATAAGAACCTGTTCATATAAATGTTTTACTATCAATCCCAAAACCTTTATGACTGTACTATACTTGACTCAGTGGTGATTAAAATTAGCAAAATTAGATTTTTCAGGCAGGACCAATTAATAATGGGGTGTATTCTCCTTAATATTTGTGTTTGATATTATTCATTCACTGCTTGTATGCGTTGCAGATAATATCTTACTCTGTTGAAGAATCATTTATATTTGATACTGCATGCATGACCTATCAGTTTGCCTATGCACAGTCTTTACTATAAGATATAAATATTGAAGTGGAAAATACCACCATAGTCTATTATAGGAGTTGGCTATATAAAGGCTCAATAAAGTATTCACATTGATTGCATGCAGCACACCAGCAGCATAAAAGTGTAATAGATATGAACACAACATTCGATATATTGTAGCAGGGAAAATATATATAATAGACACTTAATTATTTTATTTTATACATTTATGGCTCAGGGTATAGTGTCCCCAAGTGGCTGCCTAAATTAATATTATTCGAAAATATACTATCTTAAAAGAAATTAAGAAGCAAACAAGGATATAGATTACATATATATATATTATATATATATTATAATCACATTCTCAATAATAAACTTTGACTCTTAGATGCTCTATCCTTCATCAGAAATAATCATATATATATATATATATATATAATCTATTATTTAGATGACATCTATTCAGACACTTCTAGCATATACAGTGACTTTCTTGATAATCAACTTAAAGTTACTCACTCAATATTCTGGCTAAATGATCTATTCATAAAGCAAGGAGAGCTGGGATGTATTGTAAATCAGATTTTTTTCTTTCAGTAGCCATGAGGCAAGTGACATGAGATACAGGGATATCCAGGGCAAAGCACAAAGATGTCACCACCAAATTCCTATTTACCAATTAGAAAACATTAATTCAGTGTCAGGCTCGCAAGACTGGCCTAAAATATAGGAGAGTTTGTAATCCTTGGAAGATAGACCTCTCTTTGCCAATCATGCAATATGGTGGCTCAATCATTTTCCGGGAGCACAAACTACTTTATTGACATGACAAATTTAATTTTTAAAGAAACCTCTGCCAAAAAGTCAGATGAGGGAATAGCCTCATTTGCCTCTGCCTGTGCCTATTAGTAATCTAAGTGTGCATAAAGGTAAAGCAAAGTGAATCTGCACCTAAAGAATGCCAAATGTCATGTTCCTCTTCTGACAAGTCAATACATTAGAACTTCTTAATAGAAGTTTTTTTCATTTCTTCCCTCTCTTCTTTTCTCCCTTTCTTTATCTCTCTTTATGTTTATTATTACTAATATTTTTGTAGAAGTTTCAAACTGAAGCATACAAAATGGATGTAGCTATTTTCCATCATACTAATCCTTTTTCTTTTTATGACTTTAATGCTAATTCTGCACTTTATTAGCTATGAATTAACTTGTGTTACATCTTGCAGAAAACAAACTGGAAATTGCTTTAAGAATCAGCTGAATTTACTGCTGCTTAAACTAAACTTAAATCACGTGCATGAAGAATGAGTTTATTATCCTTACTAACATCTCTCTAGTTTACTCATGGAAAAGATAGATCTAAAAACATTTATAACTTCATTTAAAAATTAATGTTTGACAATTACTCACGAGTGTAAATTTCAAGTTGATTATCGAGAGAAAAATATAAGTTTATTGAGTGCAAAAAACACCAGTTGTACTTGCAATGGAAACAATTACTTACCGACGTGAGTGATTCCCAGTAGACCAGATTGTGTGTTGGGTTCATGTTGTTGCTCATCTATGAACTTCTTCAGTTCTTCATTGAGCTTCTCCTCAACATCCTCACCATTGCTACTCCTTAAAATGATTTCATACCCCCTCTCTTGTGTTTCCAATTCCATGATTTTATTCTTCATATCTGTCACTTCCTATAATATATTAATTCATAAGAATTGATATTGCCTGGTATTATAATATCAATATTTCTTACCAAATCTTCAGGAATACAGGATAGAGCTTTATGAATGCAACTGAGGGAAGTTTTCATGTCAAGACCATGAGGGAAAAACAATCTGGACCTTGAATTCATCCCAGGATTCTTCTCAGGAGCAGCAATCAAGTGAAAATCCTAAAATATTATAGAAACAAATATATTTCGATTTAGATTGATTTGTGGTAGGTAAACGGTAAAAATTATAATTATTTTAAGTTTCACATATAGTCAAATAAAATAACTGATTGACTATCATAATTGGAAGCCCACGAACACAGTCATCATTCATTTTTTTAAGAGTGTGTGCAAGAAAAATGAAAAGAACTGAACCTTGACTACTGAGGTCACAAATGGCTACTGCTACTGGAAACCATTTCTGGAGGATAAGAAGAGTTGTAAAGACACCTATCTTTTTCTAGAATCATTTAAAGACTTTGCCCTTGATAATGGAGGCACTCCTCCTGGATTGGTCTGTTAATTAGTTTAAGACAGAGAACAATATAGCTGCCTGCCTCAATAGAATTGATTGTTTAACCAAACAGCTATAGCTCTAAATTCTGTGTTGATGGTTAATTGTTCCAAGAAGTGATGTTTGGAAACTTGTTATTTTAAACTTGTATTTATTAACTTGTTCATCAAGGAGCCTTTGCAATATCTTGACTGACCAATTTGAGTTTTTTTATATATCACTTTTATTGCAAAAGTGCCTATAATAATGAAATGCACGTAGACGTGTCTAAATTATGATGAGTGAACTATTAATATTTAAATTTTAATGCGAATATAGAAATTCCTCCACATGAAATGTACTGAAATACAAATCTCATTATATTCAAACAAATATCTATATACTTGATAGCTAGTGATAAAGTGTTCTCTCTACTATCGTCATAATAGTAACTTACAATCAAAAGTTTGAGCAAATTCTTCGGAAAAGTCATTCTTTTTATTAACTCGTCCTTGTAGAATAATGCATCAATGAAAGGTATGACTCCCTCAATGGTATAGAGTATGTGATCTGAAATTAGAGGAAACATAAAAATTAGAGAATTTAATGTCAAAAAAAAAAGATCTTAACGTAATTTTATCTTAATTGTGTTACCTGCCAGCCTCTGATGGTTTGATTGACTTTCAGGAGAATCACTGCTCCACTTGTGACAATACTTCCACTCAGCAGAGTACAAGTGATGCTTCAATTTCAAGTATTGATCAGTGCTCTGCCACACTATGTTGAATTCTTGAAACGCTCCAATGGTACTCTCAAGTATCTTTTCTTGTTGGTCTAATATCCTACATATGTTCATGTATGATTACATAGCTAAAGCCAGTTCTCAACATGATGCGATTGTGACATGAAGCATTACAATGTGTCATTTTGTGATAATTATTGTAAATGTGCAAACTATCTGGCATGTCAGATTGCTTTGATTGATACCCTAATATAAGACTCAACATCTTTGTTACTCCATTTGGGTTGGTGTGCTTAATCTCGAAGAATGTTTTCCCAACCACCATGTATGACCACTTACGCACATTTTAACATTATAATGAAAACACTTATCCTGCAGAGTGAGGCTTCCTCTAGTCACAGATACCAATACCAATTGTCTAATACTTTCCAATCAGGAGCCACACTTGCAGCAAATTCAGTACCTGTTGCAACACTTTTAGTATGAGATATAGCTTTTAAGCTATAAATTAAGTTCTGCAGTAAAGTGTAAAGAATCTATGCAGCTCCAAAGTTATAACCACATGAATAAAAAATAAATAAAAAATATTTAGTCTCCCCTTCCATAGAATCTGTGATCAAAGGTTAATTGAGCTGTAACAAAGTCTGCTTTGATATGGTATGTAAAAGCATGTGGTACTCGACTCTACAGTCTGCTATGTGGAAAAAGATAGCTCCCCACTTAATCACATGTATTTCTTTCTGCTTGTTTTAAAAGCATGCTAATATTTTCATCATTGAAGTAGTTACTTTCATTGTCCATTATTGGAATGTGTAAAATAGTGGAGTAGAAGATATCAATGGATTATTACGGGTCAATTTCATATGCAATATAGTCAATGATTTTGCAAAGCCTGAAGAGTTAAAATGCAACACAATGCAATGGCATAGTGTCCTAATGTGAACCCGTGTTGTAAGATACGATAACATACTTTTTTAAACCGTCATAAAATTCCTCCTGCTGATGAGTGTTGTCAGTTGCTATGTACACCCATGTCAAGAAGCGGATAAATGGCCGTTTGATGTGAAGTGGAATAGATGGGCTAAGAATGACGTCGATAATTTCATGACGTTTATAAATGGTGCTGCATACTGCTTCAATTTCTGCATGATACCCTTCAGAACATGATGCAAGTATGTCAGTCATCATAAGCATCTTTTCCAAAGTGCCATGCCGACATGAAGGCATCTAAAACATAGAAAAAAATCAATAATAGCATGCAGAATCAAGGAAAAATATAATCTCACCCTCAAGCCTCATGAACCTAATCATTCAATCCCCTATGCAGGTTGTATCGTATTAGCTATTTTAATGTTACAGGAGTGTTCAGTAACTTGGGTTGTATGTAGTTCACTATAAATTATGGCTAAACTTAAGTGGCACTTTCATCAGTTTATTATCTTGCATGTGCTTTGTCTCAGATTATGGCAGACAAAAGTGAACAAAGGAATTGGAGTATTTCTTTATTTTCTCTCATTTGTTAGCACTTAGGCCAAAGGCCATATAGGTTTTACCTAGCTATTCTTGATACTTTAGGCTCTAATAGGGCAGACAATGAATTGTTTTAAGTCCTACTATGTTAATCAATTTCTGCCTTCTGCCAATCTAGCAGAATGTCTACTTACTCTTTTGCTATATTGACAACTCATTTTTTGGTTGTCAGAGTTGGTGGATGGTGATGCCTGGCACTACAATGCTCAACATTTCATCAAATGTGGTAGTCATTTCATAGTTAAATAGCTAATAGTAGGCTCAACTTCACTGTAGCCTATGGAATAGGTATTTATTCCCTATATCCACTACGGCCCTTGAGTGTTAAAAGTTTCAAGTGTCCACAATAAGCATATATGAAAAAGTGAAGACTAAACATTCTAAGAAAATTACCCTTCCCACCTGGTCATCCTCGATGATGAATGGCATAATGGTGACACTTTCTGTTCAGCTATAAACCACACCCAACTCAGTGCTGAAGTTCATATTTGCAATGAGAGAAATTCCTTTAAGGGGTCTAGAGTTTAATTTCAGGAAACTTGGTCCAGTTACTATCAAATATTACTATTTTCATAAAGTAATGCAACCACAGATTATAGACCACTATAAACAATTTTAACATTTTGGGGTTTGTCTATTCCTTTTGAAATGGAGCACATGGAGCCATGCTGATGAGAGTGGATTACAGGCTGCTATTGATGCAGAGATGAATCTTATGTTTATCAAGGAACAGCTTTGATTCCAGGGTGGAGCAAAATAAATATGTGATACAACAGTCAAGCTTATCAGAGTCTGCTCGACTAAAATGGATACCATGCAATAGTTCATTAAACAATAGTCATTAGGCAAGGATGCACATTACTCTCAAGGTAACTCTTACAAGTCCTGCTAAACTATTTGTGAATGAATTAAGAACATTAAAAGAAATAAGAAGTGATCTTACATAACAGGATTCAGTATCAATCAGGCATGCTTTGATAAACCTTAAAACCATCAAAAATGTTAATCCCTGAATGTTGATGCTGTCACTGTTTATTAGATCAGATGAATAGAGTAAATTGTAAAGACAAAGAGACATAATACTAGTTACCTCAATAAACTTCTCCAATGTACAACTTCCTCTTGAATTCAGCAACTCTTTCAGAGAAGACATCGAGTCTTCCCTCAGAGAACTGATGTGCTTTATCACTATGACTTGGTTGTGCTGAATTGGTAATCCAAGGGAATTGATCTACAATAATTATGATGGTAATTATTTGTAACTTTTGAATATATAATATAGGAATTCATTTACCTTCATACATGCTAGGATAGCTGCTGTAAATTCAGCTCCATTTTTCAATACTGTTTCCTGACAACTAATCAGAACAAACAACAAAGTAAAATGAAATACTGGTATGACCAGTTGGATATACCTAAATATCCTGCATAGCATAAATACTATGTACTTCTCCTTGACTGCCAGTGTAAATCTGTGATCAGCATTGTCAGAAAATATCAGGGAAAATAACTGCCCAATTTGATGGCCATAATGTGGATCAGATGAATGCTTTAAGAAAAGTTCAACATGGTTCAGAAACCTAAATGAGAAGAAAAAGTTACACTGATTCTGCAAAAAGCCATAGATGTATACCTTTCTTGTATCTCAACATTCTTGTATGATACTGCAATGATGATCTTAAAGCATTCACTATTCAACCACCAAGGGTCCATTTCCTTCTTTCTCAACAACACCAATATTTCTGATAGTATCCCTGAGTATCCAATAAATTAATGATAAATATATATATTTTTAACTTTTTTTAAAACATACCTGAACTTTCTACAATATGTTGACTTCGTTTTCGAGCTGTTTTTGCATAAGGTTTTTCAAATTGATTACACTCTTCTTCAATATTTTGAACACAAATTTGAAATTTTGATTTATCTTCTTCAGTAAATTTTACTTGACGAAGAACAGATTTGATGTAGTCCAGATCATCGTGTAAACTTGAACTTGCAATACAAAGAAGTGTACTCTTTGCTCTTGTTAAAATAGAGTGTTTAACTGAATAACTCTTGTCAATCAACTTGAAAACTGCAAGCTTTAGTGAAGAGGTATATGGTGAGTCAAGATAGGATTCTTCAATTTTCTTGCATCGAGTAAATATGGCTTCAAGTTCATTTTCCACCAACTCTGTCATGGACCCTTTTAGGGAGCTATATAGTAAAAGCATTAAAGATATATAATGTTTAAGAAGGGAAGTGTGTGCATATTGGGTGAGGTAGAGTTGCAAGAGGGTGTACCAAAAAAGGTTTATATACCTTGAATCAAGTGGTTTGCCAGAATCATTGCTCCAAGTCCTTTGAATGAATTCCTATAATTATGTGCAATTCATGACTGATAACTCATGAAAAACATTGTTACTAAAATTATTAAACAGAGTAGTACATATATACTAGATCTTGTTGAGGAATTGAGTATATTCTTACCTCACAATAAAACGTTAGTACCTCATCATTCCGCAAACTATTAGCTATGCCAGCCATTTTTAATTACTTTGTAGCCAGTTTCCAGTCCTGTGCAGCCAATTCTCTTTGTTGATCATATTTTCAGCCAGCCCACATTCTTGATCTTTTCCTTTTTACCATGATGACATTTTCCTCTTAAGTTTAAGAAGGCCTCTTTTACTTTAAAGACAAATATCCTTTGTGACAACTGAGTTCACAACTCATGAAATTAATGCAATACATTTTTATGCCGAACTAAAACACACATTTTTTACTCTTATTCTTATCATATTGTGCGCAAGTGTTAGCATGCAAATCTCTCTTTTTCAAAAAAAAATAACACATTACCTGCAACATGTGAGCCTTTTCTACATCAAGAGCAAGGTTCATCACATTTAGAATTTTTTCAAGAGAGTGAGATGACAACTCAGAAATGGTTTCTGATTTGAATTCCTGCAGATCGAATAAAAATGAATAATATTTCCAGTTACATAGTAATATCCTAGACACATTATATACTTCTACCACATATATGCTTAGATACAACTCATGTAATAAATACTGTGGATAGGACTTTGGGATGGTGCCTTGAGCATCTCTGTGTTAATTCCATTATACTAGCTTTGCAAATAACATAAGCAGTTTATTAAAGAATTCATTAAGATATCCTCTAGGTTTGTTGTTAATAGATTCCTGCTACAGGAATCTTTACTCCAGTAAATACATGACTCATTTTATCGTAATTAATATATATTGTTTAGATTTTATATGTGAAATAATTACACTTACTACATGTCAGAACTAAAAGTCATAGTATAAGAAATAGCCTGTTAAACTGATAATTAATAATTATTCAAAAAAAATTCAAAAATGCGACAAAAAGTTATTTAATAGAAATTCATTTGCCATTTGATACTTGAGTATGTAGTGTATTAGCCAAATTCAAGATTAGTGGGAAAGTCATTATGCTACACAACACGAGATAAAACTTAATGATGTACACCCTCCGTGAAGCATGTAGATATTAGCAATACTTCTTAATCTGGCAACCCAATGAGCTGCAAAGACATCATAAATTGCTAAACTAAAGCACTCTCATGAAGAAGTATTGTATGGAACATTAATCTTTCTAACAAAGAGAAGCTTGAGTCTTCAATGCTCCTGTGATTAGGACTTGGTATATAGACATCCTAGTCACATGAAATTATCAACGGAGAGTTCTATATCTCGTAGGTAAAATTAGCTGGGGATAGAGGTAGATGGAACAGAAGGTTTCCTGAGACCTAAACAATAAATACATAACAAAATGCTGATTTAAAAATTTATCTTAAAACAATTATAGTTATCTCATACTTGTCATCAAGCCCACAAGTTTCTATTTGCACACCCATTTCAGTACTTGCTTTCTTGGACTAACTGTGTACCAGTTTGGTTCCAGTTAAAAAGTATTGGTAGGGATACTGTGAATAGTAATAACACTTCAAAGTTTCTCCAAGAACTGTTAATTTAACAGTGAGAAAGTCACTGGGTAGTTTTTGGGCTGCATTTTTAACTAAATATTTAACAAGTTTCATTCTGAACATAAAGGGCTGGACCTACACACACAAAGTTCCACACACCCACCCCATCAGGAAACCATTATTGAAATCTTCTACAACTCCATGGACAGCACTGATATTTACAATCCAAACATTTGGAGTGATGTTGGTCGTCGTTCACGATTTCTTCCATCAAGTTTAGTGATATACAACTGGGTTCTTCACAGCTCATAGAAGGCCCTTTTCTTATTGTACTCTGGTGCAAGTCACAACCAAGATATTTAGAAAACTTAAATAGATCAGCCTCATTAGCATTTTCTGTTGCATACCTGCTAAACTCAGCTCTACTTTCTGGCTCATAACTGTGATAGCTAATGTTGAATTTTCTATCAGCTATTATGCTTTCACTAACAGTTTATTAATCTTCTGGCAAACTTGCTACTTTATGTATAAAGTCAAGAAGTAGGGGGTTGCTTGATTTCTGGATTATGTAAAACTTGTATATATTTAGTGAACTCAAGTTGTACAGTCTTCTGGATACTGGAACTAAGCAAGTAGAATTGGGTTACTGGCCATGTACAATACAATTAACAATCATCATGAGTAATGCTGACTAAACAAATTGCTACAGGTTAACATAATACTGTTCCTCTTAAAATTCTTTAAATTTAATTACTGACTATCATTACAAGTTTATCACTGATAAACAGGAAGTAATGTGCTACACTCACTTTTTGTATCCACTGCCTCAGCTCATCATAATTCTCTACAATATCACTCTGCAACACTTTGTGAAGACCTTCTTCATTCTCTGCAACCTTAGGCAAGAAAAACATAATCAAAAGAATTGCATGCAAGACCCTCTTCAAGTATAATGAGGACTGAGCATAAGTTTAAACATTGGATTATAATAAGCATTCTCGTTAGCTAAATTTGTTTTATGTTGTATGAATATTTAGAAGACGTACAAACACCAAAAAGGTGTATATTCTATATATAACACTTGTATATATGTTTGTGTGTCTAGTTGAATGGACCATGTGGTGCGCTGGAAAGATCTCATAAACAACAACACAACTGTTTCAGGATGCACCTTTTTTCCCTTTTTTTACCTTGCAGACACATTGTAAGTATATTCATAAAGAACTGACCATATTTCCTTAATTAGAGAGTGCACTTCCTTTAATTTAATGACCTGCTATATAGCTGCATGTGCTATTCGAAGCATTGCTCTAATGGGGTGTTCAATTATTTTAGCTTGCAAGTCTGCAGTACTCGCTTGTAGTAATAGATCCCCAGACCTCCATGGGTATCAATACCTTTGTTTATGTGACTACTCATTGTCTACTTGAGCAACATGAGCACTGCATTGCAATTATAGTTTGGTGTGCAAATTTTCATCGAGGGAGTATTATTTAAATAAATGGTGTGGGCTCTAATCAAGGGTGCAGTCTAATCAGTTAAAAGAGTGTCAAACTAATAATAATTCTTTTTTAATGTTGTATCCATGGCAGCCTATAAAGTGGTAAACTACCAACTTCTCATCCAGGTTATACACATATTCAATTTATGAACACGTTTACTTTGTATGAAAAAACTTCAGATAGTGTGTGTGCTTTGGAAGAATGTCACATTTTGGTGTTACACAGTGTAAAAGCTATGGCAGAATTTTATATCAAGAAAGTAAAATATCAGAAGGGATATGAAAAACTCACTGCCAGCATTGAAATATTTGAAGTGGGTTGGGGTTAAGTGGCATTGAAAAGGTGAAGAAAGGAAAGGAATTGAGGAAATGCAGTTAAAAGAGTGTCAAACTAAAAGTATTAACAATAATTCTTTTTTAATGTTGTATCCGTAGCTAAAAATCCCCCTTCACTCTGCCTGCGCGTGCATAACTCAACAAATTTTATACAGCCTGCAAGATATTTGCAGAGCTATAAATCATCCACTCCATTATCCAATTATTACATTCATCTTGTGAACCCTTTAGATAATACCATACCACAACTGTGATTACATTGTACAAAACATTCAATGTAGCAAAAGAAACTATTCTTTAAATGTTGACAAGCAAAAAAATAACTGTGGGATATTTGCTATAAATTAAGACTAAACTTACAAAACAATGTTTTTTTTGTCCAATGTCAGTCTCCCTTATTAAGGTAGTAAGAATGGCTGTGTAAAAGATAACAATATTATAAACTAAGCATCTGAAAAATGAAGATAATGAAGGACTGTAGCCATAAATGGCACCAAAAATGCAAAGTAACAGACACAGTGTCATAAACAGTGATATATAGAGCAAGAGAATATGAGTTCTAGAATAATCTAGAAATTGCTGTTGCTATTCTCATTTGTGTCAGGTGATAATATACTCAAGAATGAAAATATTATTATTTAAAAAAATTATATTGGGTTGACCTGAAGGAAACAAGTTTTTACCAAAGCAAAATAAAACTTGTTAGTTGACCTCATTATAAATTATGCAAACTAATCGTTATACTCTGGTTTTAAAATAGTATACATTATGGTTTTATGCTCTTCTAAATGGTTGTGATTTAAATGTGTAGAAACTTGTTTCCTAAAGATCAATCACTGTTGATTAAACAAATATTTCAAGTGTTGTTTTTGTTTGTTATCTTTGTTTGTTTTCCTAGGGCAGTAGAGGAACACACAAAGTAATTTCCACAAATTCATAGCTCCTGTGATTCCAAGACTTTTAGAAAGACCTTTTCAATTCTGTTTCTTCTTACAATAACTTTCTCAATAATCAATTTGAAATTCTACTCTATGACTAGATGCTCCAGCCTTCATTTGTTTATGCTGTACATACCAGCATATACCGTATCTGGTAGCTATTATTGACAGTACTAATGTTGGGTCAGCTCTACAGTAGTCAATATGAGATTTTCCACAAGGTGATCCTTACCAAGCACTTTATAGTACAATCAAGAAACACATTGGTCATGGGTATGAATGCAACTGTTAGGTCTTCTAGTACAAAAATGACTTATTGTTTGCAAGTTTTGAAAGGAGAAGAGCGATAGACAAATCTTGAAGATGAATTTCATCTTTATTTTCCTACTTCTTGAAGATTTTGGGACTGTCAGTTTACTACCTTACCAAAGGATTCAAGACACACTATGAATATTTTTGGAGCAAATAGCAATATGAGTTATAGTTGAGATATAAACTTGGGGTTTGCAGTGAAGTTTTGTCACACCAATTTTAAAAAGTAGTCCAACCGAGTTAGAGATTAAGTGCTAGTGCATTCCCTGATGGAATGCATAAACACAATACCAATTCTAGGTCAGAGGTCTCAGGTTATTTACATGGTTGTGCATTGTACTCAATAGCATTATGATTTAAAATTAGCTGCATTATATCACATTGTGGGTATATTATGATCTTAAGCAGAAAAATTAGTGCAACATGACCTATAAATTATGCAGAAGAACATGAAGTAGTGTCCAGTGAAAATATGTGCATTGGAACATCTTCATTAGAAAATTCCCTGTTAATTTTTGCTACATCTTTAAAAAGGACTCACAAGTACTGTGCCTGTAAACATAATTCCAACAGTTGAGATATACAAAATAGACATGCAGAAACTATAAAGAATAAGATAACTTGGAATCATTATGATTATGCTTAATATTTGCTTGAAATTCATTAAAATGACAAAAAGCTTTACCTTCAGCAAGTTCCCAACAAATATTTCCTTGGATTTCTTTTGCATGCTGTAAAAATGTAAATAATGCCAACACATTAACAAAAGAGACGGTATGGAGCCACTGAATAATCAAGATCATGGCGCTGATCTAGTTTTACCAAACTCTAATGCTATCTTGATTTAACCCTCTAATCAGTGGATTGCTGGGGGAGTTTTAAAAATTCAAACCAGCAACATCTACATCATGTCAGATATTCACTAGTAACCATATATTGTGGGATAGTTTTGTTGTTGGTGAATATTGTGGTCAGGTCTCTCTCTAAACACAGACAGCACAAAATTTGACCAAAATTTGAATATATTTTTATCAAATAAGATCATGTCTTTACAAGTGTTGCGTAGAGTAATTGCTTCAATACATTCCGCACCTTTCTTTGCAATAATGGTGGATGAGACAACGGATATATCAAACACGGAACAGGTATATAGTGCTTTGCTGTCGATGGGTCGATAACTTTTTGGAAGCTCATGAAGAGTTTATTGGATTATATTCAGTTGCTTCTACTGAGGCTGTGGTATTGCTGAACGTCATTCTTGACACATTCAAAAGGATGAACGTAAGCATTACAAAACTAAGAGGGCAATGTTATGATGGGGCAGCAGCCATGGCTGGATCCAGGAGTGGTGTATCTACTTGTATATTAGAAGAGGAACCAAGAGCATTATTTACACACTGTTATGGGCATTCACTCAACTTAGCATGCTCTGATACCATCAAGCAATCCAAAGTAATGAGAAATGCCCTTGATACCGTTTATGAAATTACAAAGTTGGTTAAGAAGTCACCACGTCGTGATGCTACTTTGGAAAAAATTAAGCAGCAACTCCATCTTGAAATGGCAGGTATTAGAATTCTTTGCCCAACAAGATGGACAGTGCGTGCGGATGCGTTGAAGAGCATTTTGTCAAATTACATAGTACTTCAGTTATTATGGGAAGAGTCCTTGGACCATGTTAGAGAAACAGAAATGAGATCCAGGATAATTGGAGTAGATGCGCAAATGAAGACTTTTGACTTCTTCTATGGAGTTCTGTTAGGGGAGTTGGTGCTTAGACATAGTGACAACCTTAGCAAGGCCCTTCAATCACCACGTTTTTCTGCTGCTGAGGGTCAGGATATAGCAAGAATGACCTGGACTACTCTAGAGTTGCTTCGATCGGATGAAATTTTCACTTTGTTTTGGGCAAAGGCTCTGAAAATGGCCAGTGATTTTGGAGTCGCCGATCCTGAACTACCACGAATAAGGAAAGTGCCAAGACGGTATGAAATTGGTACAGGTGTTGGCACTGTCATTCAAGATGTTGAGAGCATGTATCGGCAAATATATTTCGAAGCATTTGACCACATTGTTGGTAGTATCAAGCACAGATTTGAACAGCCAGGGTATCGGGTGTATTGCAGACTGGAAGGTCTTCTCTTAAAGAAGCAGGAATATGAAGAAGACCTTGAGTTTGTCACAAACTTCTATGGGGAAGACTTTAACCATGATCAACTTCAAATGCAATTGGTTATATTTAACAGTATTTTCCCCCAGAATTCTGCTGAGCACAATCTTCCTTCCATTCTGAAGTTTCTCCGAGATCTTTCTGAAGCTCAGAGGGCTCTGTTGCCTGAAGTATGCTCATTAGCAGCACACATTTTGGTAATGTCAGCCACTAATGCTGTCAGTGAACGGTCGTTCAGTTCACTCCGGAGAATAAAACATTATCTACGATCAACAATGACACAGACCAGGCTCAATAGTGTAATGATGTTGCACATTCACAAAGATTTAACAGATCAACTTTTGCTTATAGATATTGGCAACGAATTTGTTCGTGCTTCAGAACATCGTCAAACATTATTTGGAAAGTTTCTTACTACGGACTAATTACATTAACTTGTGCCTAGTTTATATTATTTTTATTATAATTGTGTGACTTACAAAATCATTGACAATAAAAAGCAAATTAACAACTATGATGTCTTGGGGGGTGCCAGCAGATGTAGAGCCCAGCATTGCACTGCAGCAATGGCCTCTCCACTTCAGAATTGCTTCTGGCACCTATGTTCTTGGTTCACTCTTCTGAGTCTAGCTGAGTCTGTCCAACTGAGTTGTGTTCTGTCTTCATTGCTATGGTATATAGTAATAATTTGACTACATTATTGAAGATTCTTTGCACTACCTTTGAAAGCACGGAGACAATTATCACACCCTCACTCCATCTGAGGGAAATTAGCACGAGGGCAAATACTACAGCTAAAGTGTTTTCACAAACCTGAGCACTCCTTTGTCAATGCTCTCATCATTGCCAAGACATCAGTTTTTAGTGTAGTACTAAGCTCATCCATGTGCATTCCATCTATTGTGGGTAATTATCCAGTTCTCAAAATGGCTCACTCAGGTAAACATATATCCTACAATCTTTTCCTCACTTAATTAAGTCATCCCTCAGATGAGTTAAGAGAACCGATTATCATTAGAAAAATGAGCCTTTTTATTTTTTGTATCATCAAAACTGTGAATGGTCATGTTTAAAAGAAATTACTTTTATTATTGGATAGTTATGAACCAAAAATTAAATGAATAAATAGAACAGAAAATTACCTATTACAAATATAAAAATTATGGTTCATAAATGAACATTCGCATGTTTTCCCTCCAAGCATCATATGGCACATACAATGGTTAGCTCCTCTTAATGACATGCATCTATAGTTACAGTCACTCTTACTTGAAATACTTGAAGTTGAGATTGATAGGATGGCAATAACTGTAGTGAGTAAGGAACACACATTCTGTTTATAAAAGATCACTAATATGGATATTATCAAACTAGCAGAAATTTAATTTGGATAATTTCACACATCAGAATTTGGCTGGGTAATACTTGGCGACCAAGGCATATCAAGAATTTTCTGCTCAAAGAGGCAGAACTAACAGGGATAGAGCTAGCTGGTGACTTGGAAATTATTTTGTCCTTGGAGAGAATGTGAATCGGGATATATAATGGCATGTGCTAGAAATATTATATTCTAAGTGACAACTAATTATTAATAATGATCTTTTGAAATCTCCTTTTGCGAATATTGGCTTTGTATTATCTCAAGTTTCATGTGCCATTGCATCAAACTGTCAATATGGAACATTGATGAAGCCTCCCAACACAAGGCATTTAAGAGTTCTATTCCACCATCAATTGCATTGAATCTATGTCTGTGCTCCAACCAATCAGTTTCAAAATCTGCCATACTCACTCATTTTTTAGAAATCAATAGATAATGAGAAGCCTTCATTTTGGCAAGTTTTGGGCCTAAATGCTCTTAGATGTGATCATAGGAATATTTGATCAATGGCCAACAATAAGCATGTTTAATCCGATTGAAGTTGCAGAAAGCTATATGACTAAATACACCTCTATTTTGCAACATTACTGCTGGATGTAGTAATTGCACAAGTTACATTGAAGTTGATTATTGATGAATAATTGTTTGTGAAATACAACTCCAGATGCAATGGAACATTGTTTGCTTCAATCTGTGCTCACTATAATGGTATCGTAATAACTTGAGCAAAAGTACACAAATTGTTTGACATTGTTATAATAATCCTCCTGCAGAGGCCCTCTGTGGCATTTCAGAGAGGTGATCCAGCCTCTATGTTGGGATCAATGGTCTTAAAGTCTGATGAACTTGTGGGCAATGTCATACTAGCTAATAAAGGACATGCCTGATATAGTGATAATAATTAATAAATCCTAAACTTTGGTTTCCTATGCAGAAACAGGGCAATTGCCATATTGCTATGATGCTTACCTTTTGATGGTCCAAATAAAATTTAACTATAAATTTGAAGAATGCAGCCTGCAGAATATAACAACCTTGATATTGGTCCTATTGTATGGCAAAGATATGAGTGAGTTCAAATTTGTTCAGACACTGTGTAAAGTAAATCACTGTACCTTAAGCCATGGTCTTGTGGCATAATCTTCCAACTACATTATATAAATAAATAAATATGAAAGTTTAATTTCCAATTTTATGCATAACCATACCTCTTCTTTCAACCTTGTTCTATCCACTAGTTGTAACTGTCCAAGGATGATTTCTATGACAAAAAAGTACAGCATTATAATTATAGTAACAGTTAGTAAAGTATCTTACCTTGGTTATTTCTGAGTGGAATACCATTGCATTCACAGAAAAAACTCAGAATTGTCAGGCACCTGCTACAAACTTTACACAGGTTATTTACCTGTAACATTTAAAAAAGTGAGTTCACATAATATTTATTATACCAATACATTAGGAACTCTTCCATCAAACAGCAGAAAATACATAAAATGCACATTATTCAAAACAATCCACATGTATGTGCCTTCTATTGACATTAAATGTGTAGCATCAATAAAGCTGTGCAAAATGTCAAAATCGAAAGTTGACGACCTCAATAGCAAAACTTGCGAGGTCAACTTGTTAGAACAGAGTGAATGATTGGTCTTACTAGAATGTTTATTTCCACCATATCCCAAACTGTCCTAAAAGTGTAAATATGTTATTATCTTACAGAAATCCCTCCACTTTGTACTGGTGAGGCCTGTGGTCCAATGTCAGAAATATGTCTTTCATACTCTTTGGAAGGTGTAGAAAGAAGGCGATTTAGCTTAATCAGCTGCATGTGGAGTAGAAGAGGATTACATGGATGACTGAATATAGAAGGAATAGGGAATATGACAAGAAAGACCTAAAGTAATTATGACCACACTCCACTTTCATCTTTTTCTCTTCCCAGCCTTTTAGGGTATTTGGGAAGTTTGTCAGGTATGTGAGTAAGGCATATAAGTTGGACTGAAGATATATTTATAAGAAGGCCAGGCTATATTATTTTGTTAAAATTGTATCATCTTAATACGATGTCCTTTTCAACTTCAGGGGGGAATGGGTGGCAGGAAATGTTTTACAGGTCACTTCCTATTACTGCCACATTATATAGTTTCCCATTACCAGCCTATAGTGATGCATGTATCAGAGGAATTCATTTTTAACTTTAGACAGTCACATTCGTGCCAATCTCACCTCTACAAAAGGTACCATTATTGGAATTTGCGTTCATAGAAGTGGAAATTAAAACAAATGAAGGTCATCGATTCCAAAGCTTCTCCTCTTGCCAAGAAAAGTAATAGGCTTTTGCACACCTAGAGATGTCAAATACACAGCCAGTTACTTGAGGAGGCATCAAAACTAAATTTTTCACGGTTCTTGGTATCTCATAATTTGGTGAGTAAATAAGGTTTGACTTGTGCTATTTTGTGATATATAAGTTGTAGCTCTGATGATATTTTAGCATCACTAGATGACTCTCTGCCAAAAAGCATATGTGGTGGTGGCGAGTTTAGATGGGTGCTTAATGAGCCATCCTAACAACCATTAGTACAATATCAGAAAGTGCGATAAGAATATTTGTATTGTTATTAGTAGATGCCAGAAAAAAGCTCATGTCCCAGCTAAATTCACTTTCACAGTAATTTGACATTCTATACAGTAGTTTCAGTCATATTAACTCCAGAACACTTACAATGGACTTGAATAAACTAGCTGGCAATTGTTTGTGAAGTGTAAAAAGGATTTTGAATATGTCATTTTCTTTATCTCATATCTTCCTATCATAACTTGAGTGCCATTGGTCCTTTCATCACAGTTTCACTACCAAAGGAGTCCAATTTTCTAATGCATGACTAACCTGTGAATTCAATAACCACACACATAATTATGTGTGATTTTGAGCCTGGTTGAAGTGATTAAGTAACTGCGCATTTGGCACCAAAGAAACAAACAATCATTTGGTAACTCAAAAGATTACATTTGTGTGTGAAAAGTTGATTAGCAGCTTGCATTGTACTATAACAATCATTAAGGATTGGATGATGGATTATGCTAGTAAACACCACAGACCTCCAACAAAACCTGGTAAACTGTTTGTGATCTTAGTTTTGCTGAAAGTCAGTCAATATACAACTAACGCATAAGAAGAAAATCAGATGAGGTGCTCACGAAAAGCAATTCATTAATCTCAAATCGTAGATATTCAAGTTCATATGAAATTTGTTCTTACCCCAACACAGGATAGAGTCTTGATCGTCTCATTCAACACCTTTAGTCGATCAAACCAGAAGTTTATTAATATCCTCAGTGTGTCTTCATATCCTTTTATAGTCACAATTTTCCTTTTAAAAATATTAAAAAATGTCACCTAATAATATCTTTACACAACACACCGAGCTTAACTGGTTATTTTCCATTAGAATGGCAATCAGCTTTAAGGTAAATCTCTGAGTTTTCTCAGAACGTAGCATCTACAGAATGAAAAAAGAATTGATTAAGAATTCACATTGCCCACATCTACTTACTGATTCTAATTCCAAAGTAGAAAGTGCAGAAAATATTACTGCAGATTGGTCTCTTTTTTTGTCACGTTTCAGGTAGTCAGATATGAACCTGAATATGGCATCTCTTGTCTCTTCATATGGGAAATCCACCAAGCTGTATACAGATATATAGGTATACATGTTATTCAAGATTAAATAATGAGTAAATGAAAGCTTATTAAATAATTTCTTGTTTACACTTCAAAATTCATGTTTGTCAAAATCGAACAACTAGGTGATAATTAAACCCCATGTAGTTCTTTTACATTTGGGCCTTCTTTCATGATCCTACAAATGTATCTTTTAACCAAATTTTCATTGTTAGATTATTTAATACTCAACACAATAAGTGACTACTTACCATTTCATTCTTCCACTTTCAACCATACGAACAATTTTGTAGTATTGGAATAAGATGGGCACCACCTATATATAGAGAGGCAGATATAGCAATGAAACCTGTGTGGAAATTCCAAGTTTGATACTAGGTATGTAATAAAAGTTAATGTTACTGTTACCTTCATGTTTCGAATGATTTTGATGAAAGTTTGAAGTTTCTGGTTCTTTGCATTCAACATGTATTTATGGATTATCCCAATCGATCCGACAACTCCTTTGAAATGTTTCTACAAAATTATTTTTTTAAATGACAAAATATACTAATTTGTCAATACTTCTATATAAAATACCTCCTAATATTACTTTCACGTTGTGGCAATGTTTAAATGGGCATAATATTCGAAACAGAGAAGTTACCAAGTGTCTTAAAGGGAGAGTATAAGCGAATAAATAAAATTCTATTTTAAGAAACACAACTTGAGTTATTTTTTTCTCAGTAGTGTACTTGCAATATTTGAACTTGCCCTTGTGTTGCACCATCCAGATGGATGAAAATGTGACATCACTAATGAATGAATGAATTGTGTTAGTCGTGTTCTAGAGTCTTCAATGCATTTACAATGACCTTCTCACAACAATTAACACGCATTTTACACTCTCGATGTTTTGACTAGGCGCTCTAGCCTTCATCAAGAATCATGATAATTTATGCTAAAAGACTTGGTGATATACTGGCAGTTAGCTATTCACCACAAGACACAAACCACACTCTGGCATACGCTCCAGCATGTGAACCAGATGTGGAAAAATAAAATGGATAATTGGATACTGTTATGAAGTGCAAGAGTAGGATTTCTGTAACCCTTGCATCTAATGTGTAGTGTCAGATCAATCAGCATTCTAGAACATATCATGTCTTGAACTTTGGACCTTTTCAATGATGTCTAGATAAGAGAAGCTTATCGAAGAATTAAAGACCTTTCCCAGCCTATGGCAGGTCAGCCAAAGGCTATAAAGATCTCATGGCAAAGGGAAATGCCTGGAAGGAACTGGGTATCCAGGTTACTAGATAACAGCTACCAACTTGAAGTATCTCAGATTGCACAATAGCACTCTAAACAATAGATATTCTATAGAGAGAATGGTAGAAAACTCTGTATAGAAGTAATGTGCTTCCAAGCTCTCTGCAGGTATTACCAATATGCAAACTATATTTGCAAACTATATTTAAGTAATGGTAATTCTGAGAAAAAGATGAGGAGAATATTACTGGAATTATTCTCTATGAAATGAAGATTAAATCATTGTAGTGGAAATCTGTTACAGGAAAGACCTATAAAGTTATTCTTAAGGTTAAACCATCTGAGACAATCTAACAAGACAGCCATGAAAATATCAGCTTGGCGGACATAGGTAGCACTTGGGCTAGAGATCAGTTTATATGAAAAAATATCAACATCATAGTTAACTAGTTTTTAGAGAGCCTGGTTGCAAAGGTTCCTTGTGAAAATTAAAAAAATGTGAAGTTCTACAAAAGATCCCTGATGAACACTGGAAGATACTTTTTTGAACACAGAACAGTGTCCATTCAGTACAATGGTAGTCAGATGTAGGAGAGACCTGTGACAAAGAGGAGACTTAAGAAGATAATGAAGAAACTGTCAATGGCTTTAGAAAGCTCTAGATGGAGAGAAGCATCCTCCTGAAAGCCAATACAAATATCCGATCCCACTCTTCTTCACTTCCAGTGCTGTTGTAAGTACAATCACAGGAGCATTATTGAACCATGCAGCTGGACAGAATAGACTAAGCAATGCATGCAATGGAAACTGGAATGGATTACCTTTCATCATACCATGAACTGACCCTTATTTTGTTAAGAAAAAAATATTACATTTTTTAAACCTAAAATAGAGAGATAGGCACCTTGTTTTTTTCTTGAACAAAACAGCGTTGATTTTAGTTGGTTATGTATCCTTTTTACAATGTCTTACTACTAGAAACCAAGAATCACTAGACATTCCAATTATTATACCGATACCTGAAATAAAAAATGGCTACCTATTGCATACATGTATGTATGAATGTGTGCATGTGTGTGTTTACTTTGCGAAAATAGAGTGTTTGGTTTGAATGGCTGCATGTTTGTGTGTCTACTTTGTGTAAGTGTGTTATGTATGTTCATGTGTGTTTACATGCATGCTTGTGCAAGCATGTGTGTGTTGTTCTAGCAAGGTACTTACATGATCGATGTTGAACCTCAGCTTCATCAAAATCTCCATGACTTCATTTTTGCTTTCCAACACGATGTCTTCAACCTGTATTACAATAGAAATGAAAATTGAAAATCTATCTTGAGATCATCATGCAAATAATTATGCTAAAAGTTTACTCTTGACATAGTTTCAATGTTTTACTTGATATCATTTCTTAAAGTCACTGGCTTTTATTACTAGATTATATAGGCCATCAGCTATCCAAACATATGGGACTGGAGTGTGTTCAGATAACCAAATTGAGAGTGAAAGATCTTCAGCTTGTCCACATTATCAATGAAAGTAGATTTTGCAACATTGTATTAGGCAGCTGTTCTGGCTATACTTCTCTTATTCTTCACATTATCATAGATCTTAAATATTATGACAACCCTTTCCTTGTTTAAGTATATACACTATTCATGACCACTGCTTTGACATGGAGCAAGAAGAATTAAAAAAAAATTCTGGCAAAGGTTTCTATGCTATGGCTTCTGTAGTATTCAGTTAACAATAGGTTAGGATAATTGAAGTTGACCACTTACCTCCTACTGTACTGCTATATATTTAGAGGGCTCATAGAACACTACTGCCTTGTCAAATTTGTCAAGGCAATCAGAACCAAATGACCATGGTGTTTTGATGTGGGCATATGAAATAGTTTTACCCCAAACTTGAAATATGAGAGAAGACTGAATGACTTCACAGTTATTTAAAGGAGGTATTTATAAGGGATGTGTGTGTGTGTGTGGGGGGGGGGGGGGGGGGGGTAAACGACCATTTCTGTTGTTTTTGGCCCCAACTTTTTAATACTTCATTAATTTTCAAAGATTTTGGTTTCCAAAGGTAGCCCATTCTGTGCACTTTACAATGATGTTACAATAGTGGTGTGTCAATAAACTATGACTGAAACATGGGCAAAACAACAAAGGTCGTTTAAATTTCGCTCTTGCTCCTCAACCATAGGTCTTTAACACTTGTGGTATCAGAGTACGTAATCATACAGGTGACTGACAATATCTCATCAGAAAATGACTGGATTAGAAAACAATGTATTCAAAATACAGAGCAATGCTAGAGCTTTCAGATTATATAACATTTTTACTGAGTTAGACTGTTTTATGTGATATCAGTGCATGAAATTACACTTTCGTGGTAAATCAGTTTGAAAAGTAAAATACCTAAATCATATAGGTTTCCTACAAAGTGTTAAAAAACCTGTGGTTACAACTTTGGAGATCCATATATTCTGCACGCTTTACTCTGTGACCTTTATATATAGCTCAAAAGATAGATCTCTCTGTGTGCACTCCTTTAACACTGAAAAGTGTTGCATAGGTACAACCATACCCAAGTTAAATGCTGTCAAAGTTGGAAGTCCTCAAAACCAGCCTGCCCAAGCTTTCTGCATTTCATTGGAAAGTGCAAGACAGTTGAAATTAGTACCAGTGGCTAGAGGAAGCTCTCCTCTACACAATTATTAGGCGCTAAAACGTAAGTAAGTAGTCAAGCGGGTGGTTAAGCTTGCGGGTGGAACAAAAAATTATTTTCTACCCGAGGTACTCACAACTTAGCGCCTAATCATTGCATCGAGGAGAGCTTCCTCTAGCCATTGGTACTAATTTCAAATGTCTTGGCACTTTTCAATTAGCAGTTAGAAATGCAGAAAGCTTGGGCAGACTGGTTTTGAGGCCCCTAATTTTGACTGCATGTAACTTGGGTATGGTTGTACCTATGCAACAGTGTCTAGTATTAAAAGAGAGCACAGAGACTTTTGAGCTATATATCAAGGTCATAGAGTGAGAATATATGGAGCGCCAAAGTCGTAACCACAGTTTTTTATAATACTTTGGTATAATATAGAGCTGTACAATGACATGAGTGGCTAAAAAGTAGCATAACTCAAGAATGGTTGACAATAATGAGTTTAAACTTGGAATGAATAGTGAAGATATAGAATGGCGAAAATTTAGGTATAAAAAAATGGTCTGCTAACCCTACCACAATGGTCTATTCCTCCCATGGCACTGGATGAATAACCTACACTAAAAATAAATAGTATGACAATACAATTAAATTTGTAAATATACGAGCATACAATACATAATGACTTCCAAGGTATTTTTAGCAACATACATAACAGTAATATTTTCAGCATAATTATAATTATAGTTATTCAGTATTTATTGGCATAGAAGAACATTTATAATACAAATATAAAAAGAATGATTTGTTAATGAAAAGAAGAGTGTACCATTGAAAACCACAACCAGTCAAATGATTCTTACCATTTAAATCTGACACCAATCCAACCGGTTAGACAGCAACTTACGATTTAAAATTATAACAGCAATCAATTTTAAAATACATTTATAATTTTAAATGGTAAAAGAGCACCCAACTAGTGGTATTGCTGTGCATGGTATTAATAGTAAAGGGTTGAATAAATGGTTATCTACATCATGGGTGCACTCCTGTTCCCTTTCTTTTTAGAATTGTTTTTTGAAAAGCAGTAAAGATTTACTGTAAGTACATGGAAATCATGCTCCAATGACAATAATAATTCTTCATGCATATTTACAATTGATAAAAATTGACAACTATCACAATACCTTTTCATAGGTGAAGGCATTTTCAAAGTTTGGTTGCACCTTCAATGCTTCAATCTGTGCAGTTAGAGGAATTAAGGTTAAATACTGTTATCTGTAATGCTAGGGACTAAAAACCTTATGGATAACAGATAACTGAGCTAGATACTTGACCATTAAAAATAGAAATATGTATAATGAGTTAAAATACATTATTTCATGCTTCTATGCAGCGAGGATTCCATGCTTTTTGGAGGGTTTTTTTTTAATGAGGGAGGATATAATACATGGGAGACACTGATTATTTGGTCATTGTATATATGATTGTTATTCCCTTTACTTTTTTAAGTTTCACACCATTTGTGCATGCCAATCCCATTAACATGGAGAATTGAGGTTGATTGAGTACCTGTCTAGTGCTATAGAGTATCATTTCAGAACCTTCTCCAGCATTTCTGCTGCTTCTACATTCACATATAGGATTATTGGGTAAAGACAAGTCCTGTTCACCCACAGAATTGGCTACATATCTGAGATAATACTGGCTCTGCCAAACCTACTTGCTTCAGGATTATTGGGTAAAGACAAGTCCTGTTCATTCTCAAAATCAGCTACATATCTGAGATAATACTGGCTCTGCCTAACCGACTTGAACTAAAGCTTCATCCTGGGCTTTCCTTATCACTTTTCTTTCCATGGAAATACCTATGCCATCATAAAAGAATGAACATTGTCTTTACTCTTCTTGAGATCACAGACATTAGCTAGATATTCCAACATGCAGTACTATTTTCTTCAATAGAAAGAATGCTCTCTTATGTTTCCCCCCAGCTATAGTCATACTCAACTCTTTACGCAACTCTCCTTTCCACCCTCTTCCAGCTCAATACGGAAATGATCTGGAACAGTCACACTCCAAAATGGAGCAGGCAAACACCTTTTGTATGTGTGTGTATACAATACAATTAGGCTTTCAGAAATCTGTGTTTCCAGAATACTTGGGTCCATAATTGATGTTCGACTGTATGTGAGTAATAGCCTGTAAGGACAGATATTTCTGGTGGTTTATTTTTTATGTTAATGTTAAAATGAAGGTGTTATGGTTGTGGTGGGTTTATACTTATGACATGGAAGACTTTTCAGATTAAAATTAATTCAATGTGCATGACCTTATGCCTGCTAACTGCTATGTGAATAATAACATATTCAAATATAATGCTGAATAAAGGATCTTGTTTGTATTGTTGAATGTAAAATCTGGCATATAAAAACATTTAAAATAATTTGCATGCCTATTTTGTAAGTGCTCTCAAATCTTACATTGTTATATAGGCTCATAATATCTTCACATGCAATATTATTTTTTAAGATGGCTTCAGTCTGAAAGAGCTTTAAAATTATGTCTATAGGAAGCATTGAGGAAAACCCTTCATTGATACTCATGTAAGAAAACGGCATTTTATAACTCTTTTGCATCAACATAAAAGGATAAGTCTGGAGCAACAAGGATGATAGAAAATGAAAGTTCCTGACATAACAAAGATGTAAAACTATGGATTTTGCTAGATTGTTTACAGTACAAACTGCAATTGAATTAGTAACTTGAAGTTGTTATTCTCAGTTTCTGGGTCAATTGCTAGGTATATAATTGTTGTAGGGTTGAAATTAATCTGGCGTCACGCGTCACACAATATTTCTTAATCCAACTGCTGCCATTGCTATTCAGCCTGCACATCAAAAGAGCTTGTGGCTACAAATCAATATTGCTTAATTAGCATTAAGTACATGCCAGTTATAAGTGCAGAGATCTTTACTATTAAGTCTGTGTGCATATCTTTTGGCAAACTTTTATGGTATTGTATAGGAATAATTAGAAACATCCACAAAAACAATGGAGATAGCTACAAGCTCTTAAAAATTACAAGTGTTCTCTATAGTTGGAGAGGCATCTCAACAAATATCACTCTGTGACAATCTAACTGAATAGACACTTACAACAATGTCTGTATCTGTAGGTTTCTCTTTCAATTGTTTAATGCTTTACATCTCAACAGAAATATTTCAGTGGCCTGATGAAGAGCGAATTATTTTTCCTTCGCATTAAAAACTAAAAGCTGATTGAAAGAGAAACCTCAAAGTGTATGATTCCTGCTGAAAATAGTCGCATATGGTCATTAGTGTTTTTTAAACCAAAGGTTGGATATGAACTTGGGAAGAAATTAATGCACACAGGAGGTGGTGGAGTAAGTGAGTGCTCTCTAATACCCTGATCTATGACCTGGAATCATGGATACTCCACTGCAGATATAAATGCATAAACAGTGTGTGTGCAGTATGAGAATGGAACTTGGTGATGCAATTAGCTCACAACTTCCATTCACTCCCTTCTCACTTTCTCTTCTACCCTATACTAAGTAGATAGAACCCACCCACGCTCATACAAGTATGTGCAGTTCCATAATGAAGTGACGCCAATAACCAACTAATTTGCTAATTGTGCTTAAACGGACAAGCCAAATAAAATGATATGAGCAACCGATCAAGATTTAAAAAATCGATTAATAATTGAATTAAATTTTTTTTAAACCTGGTAGCTAGTTAGTTCTATTGCCAAATCTATAGTTTGGCATTTTACTCAGCAGAATATTTAGATTAGTGACATGAACTATAATGGGTTGTACCCTGCTCCACATAGCTAACCATCACCTCATGAAAATATGTAAAAAGACAGTAGCCTGGATTATCCTATTGCCTCCCTTAATACCACGAGTAAGATGCCAAACTCACAGGAAGTGTAGAATCTTGCCAATGAAGTTTATGAGAGGAATCTGAATGAACAAACAGTGTGAAATAGATAATGAAAATATTCTTCTTGGTTTATGAGGTATTTTTTTACTAATCACCAGCAGTAAATTGAAGATAAGTTTTGGTGTCAATATGAAAAATGTGGAAGTTAGCCTCTGCATCCACATACTCAGATGATTTCACCGAAACAGGAACGAGTTTAAATCTGGTCGACTTGCAGTGATGTCCTGTACATTTTATCAACTGTACCTAGAATTAGAATTACCAAAAAAATGGTATTCATGTGTTAGAAATAATTACTATACACCAATTAGTTTCTAATTAATACAGATATCTAGAAACCACACCTTACCCTGTTATCCTCAGACACTGATAGGTACTGCTGTGCAGTTGGATGCTTTATGTAACAGTCATCATCCCAGTATACAGGTTGACCTAAAAGTACAATCATAGCACAAAAACTTGGAAGCAATAAAATGTACAAGATATTGAAGACAGGGATTCAATAGTATTATATGCAAACAGGAAGGAAGATGTAAAAATGCTCTTCCTCCTGTAATAAGCTACCATAAGAACTCATTATTTAGCTGCTGTACCTATAACACCAATCAGCCAAGCATGCATTCTCAAGTTCTGTGTGTTATTCATTGTCATTATGTTTACTTCTACAGAGTGCACACCACTGTTTCAAAAATGAAATGAAAAATTTAGGATGCATGTAGCTGCATGATGATGCAAAGAAAATCATCAAAAATAACACTTAGGCAAAACTCATTTTCTTCCATATTATCCCCAGTACTTCCTTGCATCTGCTCGGTGGTTAAGTTTTTGATGCCCTCATCATTGACGATTGCAGTAGTTGTTTCTAAGTGGATCGAGGAAAGCCGTGCATTTATAATTGGCCATAATTTTGTTGCATACAAATCCATATGAACCTAATAATGTTAAATCAACTGTTGGATGCTTAATAATAATAAGTTACAACAAGTTTTTAATGTATGTGGGGTGTGGATCCTTATTACTACATATAGATGGTGGAAGCACAAAAGGTGAGTGGTAACATTCATAGTGTATCTCCTAGATTCAGGTAGCAAGACTCTTTACCAATCGTGTGGTCATACCATTCCCACTCACCCTACCTCCATCACTATGACTGAGTGTCTTGTTCATGTAGCAAATCACCCAAAAATGCAGCCATCCAAACTCGAAAAAGTGCTAATGTCTTCAACAAATATTTGAATTAACAATATATTTACCACTCTTTGGGTCTCTGCATATTTCGAATTGCCAATGCTTATTCGGGGATAGAACACTTGCAAATGCTTGCTTCTTGAAAGACACTATAAACCAATAATTAGAGCCATCATAATCACAATCAACACAACAAGAATAACACGGCATCAGAATGCCAGCAACAACAAAAATAGAAGTTACCAACACCTAGAAAAGCAATGGCGTAAGCCAACAAAGTAGGTACACAATATGTAGTGAACATTGTCTATAACATGGTATATCTAGCTCATTGAAAAGAGAATGCGTGCTAAATAAAAGTGTCCTTGATTAGCCATGTCAATATAAAACAATAAAGGCCCTGTTTATGCAGCTTAAAAGTTTAGCATATCACAGGCTATCGCAACTGCACTTTATATAATGTGACAGACCTTCCATGTGTAGAGTATCAATAAGAAGAGACATTCATTACCTCAAATATGATGGAAAGTTGCTTCAATAATTATTCCCAGTAATAGATGATGCTACTCATCTGCCGATATGAATGAAAAATCATAAACTATGATGGTGACTATATACTGAGACCATGGATACTATAATGCAATAGTGCCTATATCTCAGACAGGTACAGAGTATACACAATGCAGAATGACTCGGCAAAGTGCAAAAACCAGCTCAAGTTCATTAGAAATTACCCTTATAGGTAGCTATAGTATATTTTCTGGAATTGTAAATGTAGGAGAATTGGGATGAATTAAATTTTAAAAATACCTCAATGAAATATGGCCCATTTTCTGGAAATATTGTATTTTTAAAATAAAAACTGAATCTATAACTTGTAGATGGTTCTGTACATTAAATCATGCAGATTTTATGTATCAAATATGAAGCCTGTAGAGAGGAAGTTTTTTGAAACATATATAATTTCCTGTGAATTTCGCAACTACACATCATATTTTGTACTTCATGTTTATGTCAACTTACCATGACTGTTAATAATTACATCAGGCCAGATGTCATCTGCATGATGATCAGCTTCTTTAATTTCAAAATCTGCCACAATATACGTCTGGTATTTTGGTTGAACAAGACAAACTGTATCGCCACCCTAGTATTAAAACATGACAATTACAACATTGCTTCCTCCACTGAAAGGTTACTAGCATGCATCTCACTTTTAGAGTGTCCTGTTGTTCCATGTGGATAGTGGCATAGTCATGTGGAAACACAGTTATCAAAGACTTTGCATTTGCAGCAAGGTTTACTTCATAACTGGAAATCCAATGGATAAATGAATGGGCAATTGTAATGGAAGAAAAAAAGTTTTTTGGGGCTCCTGCTTGAAGCTTGGAGCTAAATTTGGTTTACTTCCTATTTGATTTTGTGTAAATTTTAATGTAAATTACAGGCAGGTGTACATAAGGGTTGACAGGATAGCTCTATAACAAAAAATAATTCCTTTTTCTGAAGCTATAAGCATAGCCACCACTATTATAATATTATTTGCTGGATAATTATAAAGAAAATGTGATTTAAAGTTTTTCTTGCAGAAGAACAAATTTCAAGACTGGAAGTATATGAATTCCAGTGGGAGATTGCATCAATGATAGACAAAGTTTATAGGAGGTAGTGAATGCAAGATAAAGAAAGTGGATTGCTGTAATCGCAACATGAGGATGGTGAAGGGTGAAATATATAAGATGAAGTCTGTACAGAATATGTTTTTTTAAGAATTCCAAAATATATACTATATTTTTGTAATTTCCTTGGATTTGTAATTTGGACTATTGAAGGTGAGTTAGTCAAGTCTGGTAGCATTTTTTTGACGATTTGAAACCAGCAAATTCTCTATTTAATATAGATAGCGATCCCTGACAGAACTGCTGTACTCCAGTTTTGTATAGAGCAACTTTTTGATTGAACTCTATGATATTCTTCACTCCTAGGTTGGAATGGTTTGCAGGTGGTGTTATGTAGACTTTTTATTTTCCCCAAAGATTAGGAAGAAGTGGGATCATTAAATGACTAGGAGCACAGATAAATGCAAGTGCACGATGCTAGATTAACAGGGGGGAAAGTTGTTTGAAGCCAGACAGAATACTAACTTATTCTACAGCCAGTGTCTCTAGAAAGAACCCGCCAGCTGCTTAATCACATGAGGAAACTGACTATGAAAATCATGTGATTAGTTGTTACTGTTTTTAATTTAATTTCTTAATTTTTTTACAAAATCTTACTGATCTCATTACCTTTTGTTTAAGTGATGTTAATTTTAAATCTTGTTATATTTTAGAAAAATCAGTAGAGATTAACTCTATGACACAAAATCATAGCCAAGTCAGTGATATAGCATGTGAACTTTACAGTTGGACCCCATTTTCTTGAAGCCAAAATTATTATGCAGAAATTGATGCCAAAAAGACTTCCAAGATTTCTTCAGCAGTGGGAAGTTTAAAAAGCCAAATTTAAAAGAACAATAAAATAGTCATTGTAGAAATACTATGGTGGTGCACAAATATGCTAAGGGCTGTAAAACTAGCCAGAAATTACCCATGGAATAGGAAAATGCAAATCTAAGAGGTTTGAACTGGTGATTTGAACTTGAGAAACTTTATTGCTTCAGGTCAACCCCTAAATAAGTACCACTTTAAGACACTTCACAAATTCCTTTGTGTTGCATTGTGTGTTGCATCATATCCAATCCATAGACATAACATAACTCACAATTACTCTTTGATTGCTAAAAAATATTTAAATTTACCTTTCTCTGGTGATACTTGCAGCATCAATTGGGAGGCTAGTTTTGCTACAATCCAAGTAATGTCCTTTAATAATACTGCTCTCCAGTTTTAACTGGTCATAGTAGTGGATCTATGAATAATAGTAAAAACATCATACATACTGATTAACCACAAAAGTAAGCCAGGTTTAACTTGCTTAGCTTACCTTGCTGCACTGTAATGTTAGGTTTCGTACTACATTGAAAATACATTCAGCTCCATTTTCACTGCATGTATAAACCTAAAATAGTTATTATAAACCAGGTGAATATTACAGCACAGGCATGGAATTAATTATAGAATGCCTTTAAAAAATAGTTCTGCTTAGCATCAGTCAAAATTCTGAAAATTGGTAATGTTAATATTCATCCAACTTACCTTAAGTTTGCTATGGTCAGTTTCAGAGGCCTTCTCTGTGTACACTGCAATGAACTTCCTTGTGATCACATGCTGCAGCTGAAACATGCAAGGCTATCCTCATACAAGATACTACCATAACATAATTGGCATGTGCATGTTAATATATACTGGGTATATACTTAGTAAGGTTGCAGTTCCTATACTAATTTGGCCTCTATTTCAAAATGGTGAATTAAACATGTTAATTATAGCAGCTTTTAAATATGCTAGACAGCATTTTGGCCAATCTTAGAATGGCAGTTCCACCATGTCTTGGATCCTTCATAAAGATAGTAAACCAGAAAACCCTAAAAATTTAAAATTCATTTTCTAATATATAATTTTCTCTCTTACATAATAATTATGTCTACCTAGATTCTTTCATGATAACAGAATACTGAAATTGCATTGCTGCAACTAACCTATTTCTCAAATAAGTAAAGGACAATATGCTTTTGAATGTACAAAAAGGTGTCTAGCTCATCAACAACTGCATACGACATTGCAAATAAGTGATATTTTGTCGATTTACAGAGAAGCTAAAAGCAGCTATCTTCAACAAAACTGAGTGATCACTATTTATCTACGCAAATATATCGATAAACATGGCCATCTGTGTTTACTTTACTATGTGGTAAAGAATTAACAGCTGCAATGACTTATGGTGTTATCCCGAGCAACTTCTTGGAACAAACTACTTGACTATCAATAGAAATAAAGGCAAAAATATTGTATATAACATAATTATCATACCATCAAGTCACCCATATCCTATACCATTATCCATATCTGGTCAGTAAGTACTATGCATGCACCAGTCACCTGGTCGCTATGTGAACATTATAGCATAACTTTTTTAGATTCCATTACTTGATGGTGTGATAAATTTATTTATGCTCAGTTTAGAGTGAGATGAATTATCTCGTGTTATGGAGTTCATATATACATGGCAAGGGGTGAAGGTAACAAGCCATATATGAGCTCCGATACTAGAGATAACCCAACCTTGCCTAATAACACAAAATATCCAAATAATATTAATAAAATTATCAAAAGAGGAATGAAACCAAGATAATCTATATCAATTGAAATCCTCTATTAGTATTCAAATAATGAAAACAAATAACATACTGTTTTTTATTTGTTGTTGAAAGGATCCTATTATTATTTGTTTATATAGAGTTTCAAATTGTTACATTTTTGACTGGTCAGCCCTATAATTTTTTAACATAATTCCCAACAAACCCTCAATGACAATGACTTGCTTGATAACCAATTCATTTACTCATGCAGCCTTTTGGCTAGATGCTCTAGCTTTCATCAGAGATAATGAAAGGTGACTCATGTGGGGTTGATATATACCAGTAACTAAGTCTTCACCATGTGATGTATACCATACCCTAGCAAATGTGTGACATATGTGAGCCACATCTGGAAGCAATGAAATAAACTTGTAATGAATGCCAGGCTTGAGTGGCAAACGAAGATAAAAAGCTAGAGCATGTTGACCAGATAATATGTCGATCAGCCTTTCCTGTCAGCAATCAGCCCATTCTCACTTGCAAGTGCAGCACATTCATTATTATGTCTATTTATTTAGTAGTATATTCTCCTATGGAGAGGTGGTTTTGGAGGCTTGCAGGTGCTTATTAGGGTCTTGCTTTGTTGTTTAACCTATTTCTTGCTGGCTTCTTCTGCTATCAGGTAAGGGATTATTCAGCCATTGAACCCAGCCTATTCTCACTTCCGTAGCATAGGCAGTCCAGTCTAGCTTCGAATTCCTCGCTATTCACTCAACTGATCTCTTTATTATGACAACCACACCAGATTGATGTAAGAAAGAACCATGCTAGAAATTAAAAATACCTAATGGGGTATACTACTAACCATGTTTTAACAAAATAGATAAGCGATAAATAAATAACTAACTAACTGCTAAACAGGTGAAAAAATTATGGTGTTCATCATTTCACTACCAACAACATAATATATAACAAATGTGCCAGGGTGTGGTTTGTATCATGTGGTCGATAACTAGCTACCAACCTCACATTAGTCTACATCTGACTAGAGTGTCTAGACAAAATGTTGAGCGAGTATAATTTTCATATTGGATACAAATATATATACCACAAAGCCAGATGTCAAAATACCAGACATAAGAGAGACAATGATGGAATAGAAATAAAATTGGAAGTAGTGAAGGTAAAATGTTTTGGGCCAGATTTATTCTAGCAAGATCAAACAGAACCGTTTTGAATTTGCCAGTTGTGTGAGTGGTCACCGTTTTAACCAAGAAATTAGAGCTGACCTGTCCACTTCATGAGTTTAAAATGAATAGTAGTAAATAAAATAAAAATTATTGACAATAATTTATATGATGGTCACTGCCAACATTAATATAGATACATAACTATATGTACTGAGACCGTCCTCGGTAATTCAAACTTATTAATCTACCACAATTTTGTAATAGAGGAATTTTTTGGTGTTGTAGATCAATATCTGTTATGCTGTCATAAAGACTCTCAAGAGCAGTAACAATCTCGATCTGTAAATCATGTTCAAAATGCAGCCACGTCTCAACTAAGTGATCACTCGATAAAATATTCTCAATTTGTACTGAGAAACTTCCAATCCTATACCATATAATCAGGCTAAAGCTCAAATATAAGTGGAAACAAGCTAGAGATTCTGTCCAAGTTCATATTCAATAACATCTCTGATATCACAACATGAACAAACTAGTTAAAGGCTTTATGGTGTCCAAGCTGACTCATAGAGAGTGTGTATAATCCCATCTGACAAGATTTATTAAGTTAAATTTTATATATGCAAACATAGGTGCTAGGGATTTGGGTAGGCTTTAGGACCTCCATTCAAACAGAGTATTTGTCGCATATATGGTCATAACATTTCAAAGACATCATGGATATTTTAATGGTTATAGCAGGTTCAAAAGTTTAAGGCATCCTAACGGAGTGAACTTTAAACAAGATCACACACAATTAATCCCGAACTGAGGCTATAGGGATGCTCAACCAAATTTAGTCTGGTGCATTGGCTCTTCCCAGACATTACTGAGCAAGTCAACAAATAAGTGAAAGTGAAAATAAAGACTAAGACTTGAACAAAGTTGGTAAAAAACGTTTGGTAGTCCTCAGTTCTAAACTAGTATTTCTTTATTAATTTACATTATGGTCATTGTATTGTGAAGGTCCAAGAAATGGTCACTAGAATCTTTACGTTCTCGACTTTCCAGCTTGAAAGTGAGTTCAGTAATTAGTGTGGCTGTTCCAGCTGCCACTGCTTCCTGCTTTATTCATATATTTGCTAATCACCTTGGCATTCTTGACTTACAGCATAAAAATTTATTTGTGTGCACAAGACGTGCACACATTGAGGATTCCGAACAATATTGTAGTTCAGATCTGATAATTGGGGCAAACACTATTCAAGGGGGAAAATGGAGGGAGAATACTATTCAAGGAAATACGGTGAATAGTACTACCCAATATTGGTAGCTAAACCAGCTGCACATATGCACGAAATTTGGGATGAATGTATGGCTGAAGTGATCTGAAAATGAGTGAGTCTAAGAAACTACTGCAAAGTTACTGTTCTATTAATTGTCTAGACCACCTTACCAGAAAATCCAGAAGCTCAATTATGCATAAGGACAGTTTGTACTAGTCATGCCAGTTTTGTTACAATCACAATCTCAAATCATTATTTACCTGAATTTTGGTGTCATAGTAAACCACTTGACCGGATGTTCGATTCTGAATATCAATGTTTTCCCGTTCTTCTAGTTCTAAATCAATCTATAGAGGAGCACAAAGGAAATAGCAAACCTGCCAATAAGTTAATCCAACAACAAAATACAACAAAACAACAACAACAAACAAATAAACAGCAAAACAACAAGAACCTAAATACATACCTTGGCTTGTTTCAACGCCTGCCTGTCTTTTGAAACAGTTCCGTTAGATCGGAATTTATCTATTAATCAAAAGGATCATTACAATTTTGTCAAATATATTAAGCTTACATGTTTCACGTAGCTTTCTGTACTTCTTTCCAGTTTCATAATTTTGAGCAGCCACTATTTTGAAGGTTGCAGCTGCAAAAGTTTATATAGCCATAGTCATGTGATATTCATCCAGCACTTTTGGGCTGTAAAAAATCATTATTATGGTATGCTTCATTTTTGCAATGAGATAACTGTGTCCCTTTTCTATTGATTCTCCATAATTATAATAGAAATGTTACCAAAATCCTAGTGTTAGACCATTATGGTGATCATGAACATTGCTGGGTTACAGAGCTCTAGATATTGCTCTGGCCCAAGCCATAACTACTGCCATGGCCTTTACTCTATCAATTCTTGGCTCTAACTTTAGCTGAAGACCTAATCCATTAACTGGTGTGTATAGTACTTATTCTCTCATCATTATGATTAATACTAGTGTTAAACCATGCAGAAGCAAACCTTATTTTGTATATAGTTAACAGGAAATTCTGATTTTTTAAGTTTTCCATAATAAACTTGTACAAAATTAGAAGACAATTTTTGTGGTTAGCCTATAAAAATCATTTTGAATTAAATATGTTAATGTGTGCATATATATAAGAGATGAAGACCTAACCTTCTCAAAGTCTTCTGTTAGTACCAACTCAATTTGGAAAGCTAATGTTGTCAAGATTTTCAAACTGACAACAACGTATATATAGTTACAATACATCTTTACCACATGTATAACCTTCAACTGAATGAGAACACAAGATCAGAAAAGAAATTTAGATACATGCTGAGGAAAGGTACAGTGGATTCAAGCAAAGAAGGACTGGTTGCACCTGCATGATGTTTTCTAAATACTACCATAGCAGTCTACAGTCACCACATACATATAAACCATAGAAAATACCTTGATTTGAGAAATTTCTACTAGGGTTTTTAATAATATAACCTCAATATGTTCATGCATAAGACCTAAAAGGGACAAATTGTTTTTGTAATTTTTTTGGCACAGGGTTGAGGTCAAAACCTTTGTATGATGTTTATTTTTAGGTGGAAAAGTCTCTATAGCAGATACACAGTCCTGCATTTCAGCCTTATGAGCAGGCAAAAAAACATCTTCAAAGGTTTGTAAAGTAGAGGGGTGGGGTGTCATACATGTCCAGGTTCAGGTAATGATGTGTTTCCACCAATAGGATCCCTAACAATTGGGTGTGTCTTTAACTGACTCTGGATTTTTTAAGAAGAAAATAATGAAAGTCTTTGGAGTTGTTGCTAGGAACATAGAAGAAGAAGTACCAACCTCCAGAGGTTACTAATAAATACACTGTAATGATAGCTGTTCCAGCATTAATAAAAGCCATTGCAAGCTATAATAAGTAACTAGCTAGACTTTCATGGATCTTTTATTTTCAGCAACACGGATTCCTTTACCGGTGGCTATATCATCCTACCATCAACTTCCAAATTTGGAGAATGGCACAGGTAAAACAAAATTAAATGATTGATTGGTGTTTGGTATTCATAAGGTGCAGATTTTCTACCCCATAGATTCTGATTCTACTACATCTGAATGCAATAATCAAAGAGCTTTTCTTTCTATCCAGGATAGAGATCTGCATAGGTTGAATGAATGTATATAACACTGAGCATTTTTATCACTATCCAAAGGTTTGGGTCTCCTGCCAGCTTTGCAATTGAGTGAGAGTTTTTTTCCCCAGCGCAAAATGGAGCTGTGTCAGGGATTTTTTAAGAGAAAAAAGATAAACTAGTAACTTTCTCCATTACTCAGCTTGTAATTTCTTACACAAGTTGACATTTTAGTTAGATGCTTGTAATGATGGACTCTTACCATTGAACCACCAAAGCAAGCAGACAGATGCATTCATGCACGCACATGGCCACTACTATAGTACAGCTGATAAGGCATAATTATATAGACAAAAGCTTTATACAATCTATAATTATAATATTGAAGATTTACAATTGATTATATGGAATAAAGCTAAATTTATGTTGGATCACATTACTGACCTTTATTCCTATTCAGGCAGGTACGGGATTTTGAAAAGGTGTTGTTAATGACAAAGCATGAGCCAGGCATTTGATTGGATTGCTACATTGAGGATCTCAATGAACTCTAAACAATAATCAACTTGAAATTTGCTCTCTCGACATTAGATGCTTAGACTTCATCAAGAATAATGAGATGCTATGACTCATGTGAGCATGTTTATATGGTTGCTCACTATCCACCATGTGATATAAACCCCACCCTAGCACACATATCTAGCACGTGACCACTTTAAAGAGCAGGAACTTGAAACTATTACCAACATAGGTTTTCTGTGTTTAGTAAAGTTTTATTTATCATTCTTTGTAATATGTATTTAAACCAGAACACAGTTATTTATTATTTCATTCATTATGCTGTTTTTTTATTATTATTATTAATCTTTTTATTTTAAATAGGTTTATGTTATTTAATTGTTTTATTATTTATTATTTATATCTTAATTATATATTAATTTACTATTAATTATTTTCATTTCACATTATAATTTATTTATTATTATTATATTTTGCTCATCCCATTCATGTGCTGGATGCATGCTCCAGTCTGTGATTTGTACATCATGGCAGATAGCTACCTACCGGTGTGCATCAAGCTAACATGAGTCATAGCCTCACATTATTCCTGATGAAGGCTAGGATATCTAGTGGAAATGTTGAGAGAGTAAATTTCAAGTTGATTATTGAGAAGATTATTGTAATAAATTGAGGCTGCTGCAGGAAAAAAGATGGCACAAAAAGGCAGCCAGAAGTTGGATTACATATTACTTTATTGGCAAAAAACCCGGTTGAAACCAATATTGTGCGCAATCTAATACCATAGATATTCCATGTCGACTGACAGAATGGAGAATCCATGGAATGGTTATAAAATATAGGCCATAAGTAGTCTATGTAAACTAATCGAATTGTGTGTTCCATGGAACCACGGAATCTCTCTGGATATGCCATTGCTGTTAGGCTGCCACTGGCCTACCTGTTAGTCATGTTTAGGATATCTCACAAGATATACTTTTTCATGAATATGTTTATTTCGGACCAGCGGTATCTGAATCACTCTAGCTAAGAAGCTATATTTTCTATAGTCATTTGTAGGCATTTGTGAATTTTTAGCATTTTCTCCAAAAGTTTTATGAACAAGTTAATATGATTTGGATACACTGCCAACAGAGCAGGGATTATTTTAGCTGTCAACCTAATTAACTAGCTACTTCACTTAAAACTTAAAGCATGCAGCTTTAATCAACATCTTCACATTACATTAACCTTCTCGAGAAATTGTACACTCTAGATGTTTGGACTAGATGCTCTAGCCTTCTTCATCAGGAATTGTGTATGCAGGTAAGGTATTGTTACCTGCACGTATAATGTTGTTTCCACCAGCAAAAGCAATAGCTAAAAAATATACTGAACCAATGTTTTGGTCAACTTACTATAACAGCTAAATTAAATATGAGGTGACATGCTTAAAAGAACTAGCTGGTCATGTGCCGAAAGAAAATTGTATGACATATCTGATAGCTGAAGATGAGAACCACAATACATGATAGCTCTGATATGATGATGGGCATGTGGTCTAATGGTGGAGATATAGCAGCCGGGTAGATCCAGTAGCACCCCTCAGGAATGAAATAGGTGTACTCTGCAGTTCCTTCTTTCTGTTTATCACTGGAGATTAGTTGGCACTGATTCCATACACATTCGTGGGAGATTCCTCAAATCTCCTTTTATGAAGGAATCCTTACAATCCCTTCTGCAGCTATCCAATGCATTCCTTCCCTTACACCATGTATGGAATGCAATATTGCTAATTTAGCATGGATTCATCGATCAAATATCACATTCCTTGCAGCTGTGGGAAGGTATGCATAGGAGAGGCAATGAGGAGGTTGGAGAGCATGATAAAGAACATAAGAATGCCTTCAAGAATGGAGGCCCGTGAAAAGATGCCATCACTGAAAATGCATGGGCCACCACCACTGCCACCCCATTAGAACTGTTTGTGAACAGAAGTAGCACATGTGATAATTGTTTTCCAGGTCACAAGCCACACAGCCTAAATATGCGCTCTTGCCGAAAATGTGTTTTTGTTATTATTGAAACCTGATTCTGCTTGCAAAAAAAAGTAGTCCAAATTTTATTTGTTTAAAAAGGTACAAGACCACCAGCATGATTTCCATCATATTTACAGAAGCCAACTTGGAGCTGATTGTAGTTGATTCTGCTACAATCAGTGCCACAATGTCTATCCTACATGTGTAAACTTTGTTTACAGAAGAACTACATTAAAGGTGTTCTGTAAAGCAACCATGTGGGATGGGCAAACTATGTGTCAACACTGTGAACTACAGAAGTGGGTTAGGCAGTATACCAACAATGGTGTTGTAGAGCCCAATTAATATCTAATTCACGGCTGCTATCATGTTTCCAGACTTTTGCTGCAGTTTCTGGAAGTTCTTCTGCAGAACAACGTACTGATATATAGATGTACTTATCCGGAATAATTCTGAATATCCTCAGCAGTTTATTGTAAAGAAAATTAAAGAAGCAGATAATTCTGTTATGGGTTATATGTTCTGCACCTCACCAAGTGTTTCATTTATTATCCCCATGAAGAAGGCCAAAGCCTGTGGGCCCACACAATGGTAAAGCATAGAGGAAGAACTCAACTCTCTATCATGTTGCCAGCTAATAATTATAAAAAATATTTAGAATCGTGTCTAGACCATCCATCCCTGTTATAGAAAATGGGTATGTTTTGAAGCTACATAGCTCCAACAAGAGAGATATAACTTGGCCATTTAAAGATTTTGCGTTAGAGTGAGTGTAACATTAAGATACCATGATTCCCTTGAACAAAACATGCCATCAATAAAGGTATGGCTACAATCCTAGCTAGTAAATATGAGAGTGCCAGTATTGACAATAGGCCTAAACTTTTCATATTAGCTACTTACATCGAATATTTGGAAGCACAGGGTGTTCTTTAGAAGCTGGATAAACTATCATTGATTCCTTCAAGCTATGAGGAATGAACGTAATTGTCACAAAGTCATCATTTTTCTATGACAATATAATAGAAGAGAAATATAAACTAACAAAGAACTTTACCCCAAACAGTAGCCAGATTTGTCTCCAGCAGAGTCACCTTGAGGTGAGAGGTAGAACAATACTGTATCTCCATAGTGCACTGGAGGGCACTCATTGCCACAATGGCAATAAACAGAACTGGCCATGTTAACAACAGCTACAATAGCTAAGCCACCTTGGAAATCTGAAAAGCAAGGCTAATACACATACTGCACTTTGTGACAGGCAAACATCCACCACAAAACTAGAGTGCATGCTTTCCTGTTGCTTAAATAAGATATTGGACCTGGAATGTGGTCTACACTAATTTAACAGACTTCATTAGGAATTTAATAAGACATCATTAGCAACTGGATGGCCAAAGGTTTACCGTATTCAAATGCAGCCCTTCCGTCAATATTGGGACCAGCTAAATCTATGGCAATTTCCAAGTTGTTCTATTATCAGGAGTAAAGTTTTAACATCAAGAATGTAGCTACAGGTAGATGAGTATTTCCACTTCTTTCTCATAATTGCACACGTTATTGTGTTGCTCTGTTCCCAGTAAAGATTCTTATTGTGCCAATAGCAGTAGGAGGAGGAGGTCAGCAGAAACAGCATTGACATTTTCTGGATTGCAAAGTTATTACTGACACTGATGCCATCAAAAAAAAATCATCATCAGTAAGAATATCATGGCATTCAAGTGTAGAGTCTATATTATATATTATATGTATATAAGCTTGAAAATTCTTTGGTAAATCATCCATATAGTCCTTTGGGTGGAAAAGATCAACCATCAGTTACTTTAAAACAAGCTGCACAGGCAGAGTTGGCTAACATTCGTTTCCAATAATACTCTGTAGACTGGAACATCCCTAGCCCTAGTATCTGCAAACCATGTGTATAAAGCTTTTTTACATCTACTTTTGCTGTATGCCTTTGCTTTCGATTGCCCACTTGGTTTAGTGAGGCTTTTGCAAGAATTACATCTTTCCTTCTCAGGATTTGGTTATTTATAATGACCTTCTCAATATAACCAACTTGTTACTCTCGATGTTTCCACTAGATGTTCTAGCCTTCATCAAGTATATTTAGTTAATTGTTGACTGACGCAATCGAACTGCTGAGAAAGTTCACATTGAGATATCTTTTCTGAAAAAGCTTGATAATGTCCAGTTTTTAAATCTGTATGCAGGGCGGGCATGTAGTGCTCATGAAATTAAAAATCAACAGAGTGCCATATTCAATAAATAAAGTACTTGATTTGGAAATCTGCAGCTACTAGTAGATTCCATAATTCCATAATACATATGGTGAGGTTGGCCAACAGGCAATTGTACATACAGTATATGTAGCTATTACTTTCTATAAATGAAAATATATGATAAGCATGCTTAGCATGATTTTTTGACATTAACAGGAATATGACAATAAAGTATGCCAATAACAGCATGTGTATCTGAAAGAAATGGAGTATGCAAAAACCAACTGGCTAAAGGAAGTACTTTCTGGTTATGAGAGGTTATCGACACTCTCAACAATGAGTTGCACAGGCATTCTAATAGCGAGTGATTGTCTCCCAGTACCTCACATGCAGCAGTTGTGTTGTTACACATTGGTAGTATATCATGTGCATAAGGTTAGTTCTATCAAGAAGAATTGTCAATTTCACCTTTTATCACAAAAACACCAGGATTTGGATTTTAACAGCAACACATTAGCCAAATGTCTTCAGCTGAATTGATGGAGATCCACCACAAACTGAACTGCAATTGACTGACCTCTGATTCTTTGTCAAGTCAAGTTATAAAGACTCGGGTGTAGAGGGCATTTAAATGACAACAAAGTTAATCTCAAGCATTTTGGGTGTGTACATTCTTTCCATAACTATCCATTGAATGGTAAAATGAGAAGGTTTTCATGCACAAACACTTCCACATTAACATGCCAAAACCTTACATACACTGCATTTGTGTTTTCATTTGAAGATTGAAGCAAGCTTCTCAAAGGAATCTGAGTTGCTGCTTGCTGCCTCCCACAGGATAGAACCTGGCTTTTAATATTGCAGTAGTTATAATGTGTGTGTTAGCTGGACTTAAGAGGAGGATGATGCCATTTTTTATAAATTGTTTTAAAAAAACACGTGACTATGACTTTGGAGTTGCATAAATTCTGCACACTTCACTCTACATCAAACAAAGATCGCTCTATTTTGATATTGCATAGATATAACCATGCTGAAGTTACATACAGTCAAAGTTGTGTACCTCATAACCTACATGCTTTAAAGTAGTTCTTGCTCCTGATTGATTGGAAAGAGGAAGACTTATTGTTTGCTAAAACATAAGTGCATGTCTAGTGTGCTGGTTGCAATATGTGCAATCGACACATTTTAATGACATTCAGTAAGGCTTCCTCCAGCCTGTAATAATAATATATAATCAAAAATGAGAACTGAAGAGAATCAATGCATGCAGGTTTTAGCTATGTCCCCTAGAACAAATTTTCCTTTTTCCATGGAAATTCAAGTGGTTTGTATGAATAAGCTTTAATTATTTATGTCAATGCGAACACGTCCAACTTTTGGTTATGGTAAAGATTGTGTTATTTCTGCTGGCTTTTTAAACTCGTCAAATAAATAATTCCTTCATAACATGGAAATATAATAAAGGATAGAGAATCTTATGCACTCCTGTGAATATAGGTTGTCATGGAACTGAGCTCCATGATGTCTCTTTAGTTAGCTCCACCAGATAACCTAAAAGAAAAAATTATTATTTATTACATCGTTTAAATTGAAATTGTGCATTTGCATTATAATGTGTCTCATACCATTCTGTTCCTCAATAGCAGTGAGTTTGAGGCTATCACTTGAAATTAGCACCTTACATAAGTAATAACAGTGAATTAATTAGGCTCCCTACACTCCTAACATGGTGGAAAACTTTCCAAAACGTATAAAGGCAACAATAAATATTAACATGGTGGGATGATAGCAAAAAGAAAATGACCATGCTCTTACAATACCATATGCCACCCCTAATGGAGGAGGCTGCAAGCAGGAAGACCACCAAATATGCAGATCTGTTGTCCGACATAAAAAAGATGTGATACAAGGCTGAACTTGGTAGGCTCACGTGGTCTTCCTCACGTGCCAGGGTTCAAGAAACTGCAAAACAAGCTCAACCTGACCAAGAAAGTCATCAAGAGCTAATGATGAGGTAAGCAAAGTTGGCAATTCAAGGCTCCGATATGATATGAAAAACCAGGAAAGCAGAAACACTTGACATCATTCCTTATATCATCATCAACCACCTCCAACCCCACCCCAGCTTGTTATCTCATTTATGTGAGGCCAAGTAATTGTGCATGGCTGCTTCAAGCCATTTTGGGCATTGGACTACCCTCACCCTCATTGATTTGTATCCCTACTTTACCTACCAAATGAAGTGTTAGAAACAAAAAATTAGAGGGAGTGAGTGAGGAGGGAGGGAGGGGAAGGAGGGAGTGAGTGGGGGAGGGTGGGAGGGAGGGAGGGAGTGAGGGAGGGAGTAAGTAATTAAGTAAATTGGTAATTAAGTAAAAATAAATATATCAAAATTTAATCGGCTGGGATTCACATGAGGCAATCCTAGGTTTATGATTGGTTGACAGTGGGTATAGGACAGTGACATGTTTGGTGACACAGAAGGCGATTAGCAGTTGTTGTTTTAAATCAGGCACTCCATTCAGAAGGTACTTCCTGTAGGCCCAATAGATGTTAACTCACTATATGTGACACAGTATTTGTGAATGCAGTTAAGAAAATCAATGGCAATCCTTTACTTGTCTTGCTATTTTGTACCAATCAACTTTCTTTAAAAAAAACACTCTTCACACATACTTTTCTATCTATGGCTATTGGAAAGTTTGTGCAATTTTCTGAAATGCTCTATATACTAATTTAGACTGGAATCCAGAATAATTCATTTGTAACAAGTTATAACTTGAGGTTTATGGTGCACTTTTGTTTGGACAGGGCTGAGCTTGTAATCTTTAAGTTTGGCCACCTAATCATATTATATCAAAATTATTTATGACTAACCTGTTTGCTATTTTAATCTGCATACCTTGCATAATAATAATTATGTTCCTATTTTTCCTGCCATGTCGTTCAATCATTTTTAGTGAATTTGAACCTCTCATCTTACCTTCACTACTGACATGGAACAATATTTTCCAAGTTATAATTATACCAAAGTGCAAATAATAGTAGAATGGATGAAATAGCTGTACCTTATTGAAAAGTATTTATGAGTCTTACCAGCTTCATGGCTTCAACAGACTAGCGGCATTGAGAGAAATAATTCCTTGCCAATCAAAAAATTAACACATTGAAGAATGGAGGAAATGACTAACTAAGATAACAAAGTAACATATTGAAAACTATTCACAGCCTTACCAGCTTCATGGCTTCACCAGAATAGAGATATGGAGGAAATTATTCATGGCCAATTTAAAAAAATTAACACATTGAAGAATAGAGGAAATGACTAACTAAGATAACAATGAAAAGTATTCACAGCCTTACCAGCTTCATCAGAATAGAGATATGGAGGAAATTATTCATGGGGGGGAAAAATGCAAGGTTGTCACCATAGAAACCGTGCAATTATGCATAAGTCAACACATCATAAACAATCCTACTTGCATCTAGAAATCAATACATCATCCTGGCAGCTCCACTGAGTCTCCAACCTCAATGGAATGAATGAATGAAACAAGTTGATGACAGATTCTGATAGTAACCCTTGGGGCTAGAAAGGCCTTCCATAGGATGTTCAATTTTGATATCTCTAGCTTGTCTCACATGACCAGACCCTTTACTAGTCACTAAGTAGCTCATTATTATTTTTCAAAGTTTTAATTTTTCATACAATCATTCATGGTCTTCAGATAGAGGCTCCACCCACTATACTTGCATTTAATTATTATACCTGGTGCTTTCACTTCAGACTCTTGAGTGACTGTATACTTCAGAAGCCACTTATGTACTACAGTTGTTTGTGTATCAGAGTGCAACTAAAATCTCCCCTACATGGTGGAGCAGCTTTAAGGTATCTACACAGAGCTCATTGAAGTGTTTGTCAGGCATCTGCCTACTGCCCCACATGAACCGTTATCAAGTGGTGTTGTCTAGTGGCATTGACACACCAGGTAGTCTAGCCATAGAAAATTCCCTGGCCCTAATACTAGCTATTGCCTTTGCTCTAACTATTTCTGAAGCCAAAATGCAGTAGTGATCTGTATAGTAGTGATGATGCCACCATAATGACATAATCCCATATGATTATCTCCTGTTGAAGCACTTGAAAATTCAGAGGAGGATAACTAAGGGATGAATCACAGAGTACTGCTGGGCTATTAAAATACCTTTCCTATGCTATCCATCAACTTCTCAAGGAAAGAGTAATAATTTAAGTGTATCAGCAAACCTTAACGGAAATCTTATTGATAAAGGTATCATAAAATCATAAAAGTCTTCTGATTGACCATAAGGACTTTTTTCAGCCTTGTTGATCTTGGATGGCCAAAAAATGGTATTTAATAGAAAGGAAGTGGAGCTCTAACCCCGAGAACTCCCCTTCCACCCACCCTACCCACACTACACCCAGGTTCCATGGACCCATGATACCAGATGTCATAGAATCAGCCTTCTTCCAGAGCGGACACTCTAACCCTCCAGACAGATCCCTGACTCTTATGTGACGCCTACCCTTTACTTCCCAGTCTAACCCACTGGACCGTCTCAGAGTAAGCCAAACTCAGCAATCTCTTCTAGATTGCTGGATCCCCAAATAACAATGAATTGTTATAATTATTACATAAAAGAGATAACTCTGCACAGTGGTGTGCTCTAATTGAATAAGTACTCTATGTGAAATCCTTGGGAACATGTAAGTCTGTCTTTCTTAAGGGATAGAAGGCAGATTTGATTTCAGACAATACTATGCACTAAATCATTGTTTTCATATTCATTCTGAACAAAGCAATTTGGGATTGAATGGTAAGATAAGAAAGTGGCTGTTTGGATTCAGCACAAGTCAAAAGTTATGCAAGTTAATGTTTTCCCTGATTTTTTTTAGTTTTGCAAAAAAATCTTTATTGTCCTCTCATTACCCTTCTATGTGGTATTCAACAAAGTCTTCGCACTAAAATTACAAGTTTTGAGCAGATTGTATCATTAAACAAAATCTTGTTCCCCGCTATGGCTGATAAAAAGCCACTTCTTCGCTATTTACTGAGGTCTTTCCCTTCTTCACTCCCATCTTCAGAAGCCTGTAGAAAGCAACACCTTTGTCGCATCCTGATGTCTTAGAGGAGCTAATACTATTAAATACATAGCAAGCTGCACTCAAGTTGTAGATCAGCACTCCGTGATATAATATGCTCATGACTGCACATGGAACTTCTCTGTATGTGGATGGAAGCCAGTTTATTGTTCTATGTGATGAACATACTGTGCTTATGCACACACACTCTGAGAAAAAAATTCATACAATTGCCCTCCTCAATACCTCAGCTTTTTTCAGCTCACTTCTCTCTCTCTCATATTTTGTTTTCAGATTTTCACCCTTTTCGTTCTAGTGTTTCATTACAATAACCTTCTCAATAATCAACTTCAAATTGTATTCTCTCGACATTTGGACTAGATGTTCTAGCCTTCATCAGGAATAATATGTCAACTTAGAGTTCATTGATTGTTACATCATTACACTAAACCATCTATCTCTTAGCAGTGAAACTCAGCTGAATTACAAAGTCATATTTCATACACATAAGGAGGCCATTTATTGTGGTTGTGTAATCTAACACGTTTCAATCTTAAATAATTGTTTTCGTTACTATAATTATGTATACATGTTTTGTTGTTTTGTTGGATTATAGCAAAACATTATTACTCCTTATGATGAAAATATGTATGCCAGAGGCAAAATTGTATTTCATCATCACACAACATCGCACTTCGCTCGACGATAACCATCAATAGATACCATGGCTGCCTGTGAGGCTAATGGTATAATATATCATGTTCACTCGAGGCCTTGATTCTAACCTTGTTTCTCTCTTATCTGATAACCTCGTAAAATCCAAATAAAAAATTCAGAAATCCAATCCATGTCAATAGGTGGATTATAGTCTGAATTGGAATGAACTAGTCTCGGGGGAAATGCCCATATAAATAAGGCTGTAGGCTTCGTGGAGCATGCCTTTCTTCTTCTTGGTTAGTCTACCTGCAAAATTAATGAGTGGTCACTCAACCAATGGTCACGTATAGGTAACGCAAGGCCATGTGCTCCACCTGGGACAGTTGTTAGGAGGTTGGGAGGACAGGGGGATATGCGCCCCCCCCCCCTCCCCTTCCCAATCTTGAAAGGTACGTGAATTGTGTCCCCCTCCCCGAGTTGTAACCACCTGTGGTGTGAAACAAATTGCTATTCTTACAACCTATTAATGAAACATTTCTGATGAAAACAGCCAGCCATCATAATGAGATTCATATCTAAGGTACTCGGCTTACCTACCAATCCTAGACCTGACAATACCAAAAATTTTTTACAGATTGTTAAAATTTTTTTTTAGTGGTTACAACTTACAGCTCCATGGATTCTTCATGAGCTTGCTATAGTTCTATCTCTCTGAGTGCTCTCTTTTGGTACTAAAAACTGTCAAGTTATATACATGCAGTCAAAGTTGGGGATCTCAAAACATTCATGCCTGAATTTTTGGGCTATACCCAAAAAGAGCTTCCTGATTGGAAAGTGCTAAAAGAGCTTCCTGATTGGAAAGTGCTACAGTTGTATCAGTGGCCAGAGGAAGCACTAGAAAATTGTTTTTCAACCCAGTAGGGCATCCTCTAGCCACCAATATTATTTTCAACTGTCCAGCACTTTTCAATCTGGACCAGAACTGCAGAGAATTCAGGCATGCAGGGTTTAAGGGACCCAACTTTGAATGCATGTAACATCTTCATGGTTATAATAATATATACCGTTCTTAGTAACCAAAGAGAGCATGTGGAGAGGTTATCTTTTGAACTAATATCATCTAAGATCCTACTACTGCTCATGCAGGGGTAGTAACTGAATTTTTAAACTTCAAAAGTCGCCAGCTTTGAGGTTGCATTGTATTTTTTTCCCTGGCCATCATGTGTATGAAGAAGAACCACATTGGAGGTCAAAGTTTCTTGGTTAAGCATCTTGAAATTTGTTACACCATGTTGCTCATAATGACTTATGACATTGAGTCACCAAAGCAAACAGACACACTGATGCAGGGATACACATGCAGACATGACCAGTTCCACAACAGGGTTGGCTCCAGCAGTTGCAGGTTGTTTGGATGGGCCAAGGTGATACCCTTAAAGCGTGCTTAAATTTTTTAAGAAAATACCACACTTTTTAATTCAATTATACACACACACACATACACAAATTACAATGATTCTCCCCATCTTTTTTCATGCAGCATATAAAATGCTTGTATCTGAGTGAATGTGATCTAAAATGCTTGGACATGAGTTATGTTAGGAAACTGCTCAAAGTGGGAAAAATTATTTTGGAGGTTGAGGATGTAATTGAAACTGTAAAGAAGAGGCATATATAGCACTAACCACCTTCACGTGAGGGCTCCAGACTGGATTTCCAGATATCCACCTTGTGGCTAACCATTCCTTCCGGGTTATAAGTTGCTAAAGTTCACTGTACCATAAAATTGTTGAACGGACATATTTAGAAAGCTAATAATAAAGATGATTAAGCACCATCATTGAATATAAATTAATTAATAGCCACGAGAAAGTTGCACACACATCCACTCAAAGTCAGAAGCCAATACACACAATCATATGAGGTGACTAGGTGCATGAATTCATCCCGATGAATGATAATTTTGCATACACTTATGGCTTAATTACCCTTTTTTCTCCCTCCCTGCATAATTACCATGGTTATGCACAAGATAGATCGTAGTTTACCTATTGCTTTTGCGATGGCTGCCACAGAGCATGCTGAAGGTGAGAGTGCAATGCAGTTTTCTGATGTGTAAAGATAAATTAACCCACTCAATGCTACCCTACCCACTCAATGCTGGATTATAAAATATACAGAAAATCATCTCAAAAATTTATTCCAAAGTTACCACATCTTATGGGATAGCAATGTTGTTGATAAATATTGTGTTACATATACCACAAATGTTAATGTGGTTATGATAATGATCAACAATGACACACGCTGTTGCTCTCATTCTGTGAACGTCTCCATCTCATCTTGTTTTACGAGATCATCATCTTCAATATTCTGAGCCATTCCTGTAGTGTGCCTATCAGGCTAGCAGGATTCACATTAGACTGCAAGTGCAGTGCAATTTACTAAAGTTGTTTATAATTATTGTTGGTTTTAAATATAAAGCCAGTGATTCTTATCTCGAGGCTTTTTGATTTGTTTTAAAATAATGCAAATATTTGAATCAACTTCTACTAAACCAAAATTATAATTTAAATAAATCTTCTGAGTAGTTGGTTCAAGAGCAATGCCACTCAGGATTCCACATGGATGGTTCATGTAAGTCTTTAGCATCACTACGTACCTGCTGATATCCGGATTTAATCCTCTGCTCCTGATTAATTCCAAACTTTCACTCAATCTTTAAGAATGCTGGGTGTACTGCTGTAACTGTCCTGCTTGTAGAAGTGGAGGCTCTTAACACCTAGTGCACGAGTCTCTCGGCCATTGTTCTTGTAAAAGGATATTCGTAGTGCGAACCTCAAGAAAAAAGTTCTATAAAATCTTCAACTGTGGGAGTTTGAGACTCTAATGAATTCATTTTCCACATAAATTTCCTTGTTCAAAACAAGAAGGTAATTGAAAATGTTCTTATTATATACATGTACCAGCAGCTAGCTATTCACTGTGTGATACAAACCATACCCTGCTGGTACACGCATCCAGCACATGAACTGAATGTGGAAAAATAAAATATAGAATAAATAATAGCTAAAAAGAAATGAAATAACCGCCAAAACAATACAGAGTGTATTATATAATAATATAATAAATTTTTAAAAAAATAATAATCAAACAATACAATATTCAGGGACAAACAATACAAATTTAATGAAAAATTATGAATGGGAAAGTGTCAGATGCCCGTGCTGCCCAGTACAGATGTGCAGTTCCCCCGCTGGACCGCCACAGATAGTCTCTGGAGCAGGTACTCTGTCGATTTGGGCTCGC